>JABSMT010051321.1:0-13229 GCA_018902335.1 Eumacrocentrus americanus
CCCCTCGAGCTATCGAAACATACGTTTCGTTGCCAACTTCAAATGATATTGTCGATTACATACCCCCGCAAATAAGCACATTTCCGAAAGGAAAAAAAGATCGGCGGGGTCCTTTCTTTAATGCCTCATCCATTGTCGACATTACGGCATAATTTGAGTCACTCAAGGACGTCTCGTGTGTGAGAGGTGTCTCGTAGTAGTATTTAATTCCGTGATGAGCGATAATCAAGAGATAACGGGTGCCGTATCCGCGGAGGATGTGGCCGAGGCGGAAAAATTCAAAGAAGCGGCAAACGAATTTTTTAAAAGTACGGTAACAATAATATAATAAACAATACCTATCAAATATCAATCCAACTGATTCCATTCATTCATTCTAATTGTCTCCATGCATTTCTCCATTGTCGAAATGCATTTGCTCTGGGTCACGTGCGTTGAAAAACTAACCAAACTTGAGTTTAATACCTCAGCATGAATGTTCATACAAATGTAATTAACTTAATTGATTTAAATATTATTTTTCTAGATCAGAATTACGAGCAAGCTATCGAATTATATACAAAGGCTCTTGAATTGAATCCCAATGTAGCATCATACTATGGAAATCGAAGTTTTGCTTATCTCAAGACAGAATGCTTTGGATATGCACTGAATGATGCATCGAGAGCTATCGAATTGGACAGGAACTATGTCAAAGGTTATTGGCGTCGTGCAGCAGCGTATATGTCATTGAGTAAATTCAAGTTAGCCTTGAAGGACTTTGAAACTGTAACACGAGCAAGACCCAATGATAATGACGCCAAACTTAAGTATACAGAGTGTAATAAAATAGTTAAGAAGTTAGCTTTTGAAAAAGCTATTTCAGTCGATGAAAACAAGAAGAATATCGCAGATACAATTAATTTAGATGCCATGGGTAGGTATTTTTTAATTAATCTATACAATATCATTGACGTTTCAGGGTTCATTAATGAAGGAATTATGGCTTTTTTTTTCTTCAGCAATTGATGATGATTACACTGGACCAAAGCTTGAAAATGGCAAAGTTACTGTAGAGTTTATGCAGGATCTCTTGAAGTGGTACAAAGACGAGAAGAAACTGGACAGAAAGTATGCGTATCAAATGCTTTTGGACATTAAGACATGGTTCATGGCTCAACCAAGCTTGGTGGACGTTACAATACCTGATGATAGCAAATTTACAATCTGTGGAGATATTCATGGACAATTTTATGATCTCTTAAATATTTTTGAGCTCAATGGTTTGCCTTCTGAGACGAATCCATATGTATCCTTTGATAGACAAACGAAAATTTCTTCTTTAAAGATTTCTTCTTTCTTTCTTAATTATTGAATAGCTTTTCAATGGAGACTTTGTCGACAGAGGATCATTCTCTGTGGAATGCATATTTACACTGTTTGGATTTAAATTATTGTATCCTAATCACTTCTTCATGTCAAGAGGTAAATTTTCATGCATTATTTTAATTAATTCGCACGTTAAACAGCTGTATTAACCGTTTATTACTTCTAGGAAACCATGAATCTGCCATCATGAATCACATGTACGGATTTGATGGTGAAGTAAAAGCCAAGTACACTGCTCAAATGGCTCAATTGTTCACTGAAGTGTACAATTGGTTGCCTCTGGCTCACTGTCTTAATAAAAGAGTGCTCGTCATGCACGGCGGATTGTTTTCACGAGACGGTGTGACACTAAACGAAATTCGTGAGATCGGTCGAAATCGACAGCCACCTGACGAAGGCGTCATGTGCGAGCTACTGTGGTCCGATCCACAGCCACAACCAGGACGTGCACCGAGCAAACGAGGGGTTGGAGTTCAATTTGGACCTGATGTAACGCATAATTTCCTGAAAGTCAATGGCCTTGATTATGTCGTCAGGAGTCATGAAGTTAAAAATGATGGATACGAGGTCAGCCACGATGGCAAATGCATTACAGTTTTCTCTGCTCCAAACTATTGGTGAGTCTGACTTATTTATTCTATGATGCTTGTTGTGTAGAAAAAGAAACTGTTGATTAATTTATTTAAATAATTGTTTTTCTTTTGTAGCGATACTATGGGTAACCGTGGTGCCTTTATTACACTCAATGGCAAAGACATGAAGCCCAATTTTACGTCATACGAAGCAGTGGTAAGTAGTATTTGATTTTAATTATTCAAAAAAGAATTTAATGAATGATATTTCATGGTGCTTATCATTTTCTTCCTCTAGCCACATCCAAATGTAAGGCCAATGCAGTATGCCACCTCTTTACTAAAGTTCATGATCTAATGAAACAAGTTAGGACTATTAATAATAAATTAATTAATGATTATTATTGGAAAATCCGAGTAGTCGAATCAAAGTGTGCATAATATATTTGATACCAACGCAATGACAGGTAAGACGCGCTTGATCTTTTGCAACAATAATAAGGAGAAAAGAAATAATCATTTGTCGTGAATATATTCGTAATAAGAATTAAAATGAGTTTGTATCATAGAAATTGCGCGATTGATGCATCTAGTTAATAAGTAAATAAACAAGAAAAGAAATTGTCGTGATGAGACACACGTTGCTCGTGTGCTTTTTGACATGATTTTTCTGACGTAGAAAATAATATTTCGATCAAATTGATAAAAACAAAATTAAATTACAATGCTTATGTATATCAATGCGATCCCAAATAATGAATAATTTCAATGAACTTCGAGTGTGTTGATCACAAATTATCTATCGACCTAAATGGGGTCGAAGAGAATCTGTATGTAGGACTGAGTAAAAACAAAAATAATATTGCAATTTTTTTTTGCAATTACATCATAATGAACAAACTTGATACATATGCAAAATAGCAATGAGTATGTAGTACAATGTAATCGTCGGTCGCTTTTGTCGCGTTAATAGCGATTACTTTTATACGAATTTACAGCGACCGATGGAATAATTTCGATCTAATATTTTTGTTTTTTGTTAATAATAAATGATGTTTATAATGTAAGTCATCAGTCTTCCATAATTATTAATATACTAATGATTAGCAATAATCTTAGTGACTATATCAATGATTTTCTTTGGTAATTCGTCTCTATTTTGACGATTTACCTCTAGAACTTGACAATTGCTGTCTTTATAAAATTTCTCGAAGAAATGCGAGTAACGCTGAGGAACTCGATCCTTTACTGGTATTGTAGCAATAATACACATCTTCCTATCTGCTTTTCCAAAAAATAAATTTTCCACGTGATCATAGAAACGTTTACTGAACAATTCCATCTTTCCAATCTCGTCAATTATCAAAACATCCTGTAAACACCAAAATCTCATTATTCTTTTCTGCTTTCTATAAATTCAGTAGTGAAGCAGTAAATGATAACTCAAAATTTACCAAAAATTTTAAACACTTTTACGTATATCTCGAAAACCTTGAGGGATACGATAAAATGTTATAAAACCTTTTTTATAGGAAATTGAATTCTCCACAAAAAAGATCATTTGCATTTTTGTTGTATCTCCCATAGTTTTCAAGATATTTCGACTTATCTCCTGTTACCGTACTTTCCTACAGAATTTATTCTCTATTTCTTTTTTTTTTTACCGATTGTGCTTGCAAAGACGGTAATGCAACTCGTTCAAATTCATCAACAAAGACATGATAATTGCCCACACGAATCTTCGAAGGATTCTTTCCCGCCAATGCAGTCCTGAAAAATCAAAAATTCTATACAAAGAAAACAATGAAAAATAAATAAAATCAAAATTACTTACTCAATTCGAGCTAAAGAAGCTCTTGCATGTGAATCATTCAAACCTACTACATCAAATCCAACTCTCGATTTATTATCCAACCGAATTTCCTCAGTATAAAAGCCATCGAGCGTGTAATTGGAGCTTTCAACGAGTTGAATAATCTTTTTGCACACACTTGTCTTTCCAATCCCTATAACATAATTACAATCAATTAACTGCCATACATTTGAACAAAACAATATAAAGAATAATATTTACATACATGAAAATAAACATTTAATTTACCTGGCGGGCCAGTTAAGAGTATTCGTGTAAACCGTGGTGTGGCGCCAAATTCCATTGAAATTCGAAGTGCTGCACCGATGCGATGTACATATATGTAGCAAATAGCCGGCAAGGAGTGCGATATGGTGCTCTACAAAGTGATCAAGTGATCACAGTAGAGCAGAGATTCTTTTCTCGCCTTTTCACATTGACAAAAATCCTTTTTTCGACCTCGTGAACCTGCAAATCTAACCAAAGGCGTACATTATTTTGGTACAAGGTCCAAGGCATTTAAATAAGCAACAAAAAGCATAAATACATATATAAAACAATAAACTGCGTACTAGAGACAAAAATCGAAGTTGATCCGCCAAAGTCGTCGTGTTTATTAGGCACAGAGGGGAATTCTCATCAGCTGATGGACGAACGGGCTGCTGTGTTTAGATTTGAGGCCCAGAGAGGGGTCTGAAGGGTCCCAGCGTGGGTGTGAGTGTCTGCCATTGCCTGTGTGAGCCTCGACACGAAGTAAAAATCAAATATTTGGGAACGGCGAAGGGCATCCACATGAATTTTCCCAAAATCTATAAACGACGCTGCTGATATCTATCGAGAAAAACCGTTGTTCACGAGGATTGTACATGGAGGGTCGAGGAAAAATAAATTAGACGTTAAGAGTTTTCTCTCATCAGTTTTGAGGTGAAAAACACCACAGGAATAGATAGGAAAATGGTTCGTCCTTCTCCTTCTAGTCCATTGGCGTTTGTTTTAACACGGCAGATAAACGATCAAGTCGATTACTGCAAACGACTGGTTAATTCAAGACTCCAGACATCCGAGAATTTATACAGAAAAGATTTACTTTCGCATTATGGATGTGTTAATGCGATCGAATTCTCGAAGCAAGGAGATCTCATTGTCTCTGGTTGGTTTACATTATTGTTATTACATTTCTTGTTATTTAAATGATTAATTCCTGAAGACGAATTTTCTTGATGGGCATTCATTCTATGTTCTTGTTATTTTAGAAGAAGATTTCGTAGTTATTTGGTAGCTAAGTTGCTAGAAGCATTCGACAAGATGCTCATGAAATGATTTTAGGGAAAAATTCAATGATAAATCAATAGTTTTATTGCGATTTTAAAGGTTAAATGACGAGTTTTCAATATTTTGTTGAGAAAAAATGTTGAGAGAATTATAAGGAAGAATGTTTTTATTGATGTATGGATTTGTTATGGCACAATACGTTGATGAATATGATTGATTTCAGGTGGAGATGACAGAAGAGTCCTTCTGTGGAAGGTCGCTCAAGCTCTGCAGGGTGTGGGCAAGCCTGTGGCCATGAGAGCACAACACAGCAGCAATATTTTTTGTCTTGGTTATGACAATAGCAATACAAAGATATTCTCAGCTGGCAATGATGATCAAGTCATTGTACATGACCTTAATACGTAAGACTTACTAGGAATAAATTACAATTTTTATTGTTATGATATTAATTTGATTTATTAATGTTACAGAGGAGATCCTTTGTACTATTTTCTGCATGAGAAGCCAGTCTATGGCTTGTCAGTGCATCCTGAGAATGATAATCTATTCTCCAGTGCCTGTGACGATGGCAGAGTCCTGATTTACGATGTGAGAAATCCCCGTGGAACAGAGCTTCTCTGTTTGGCTCAATACAAAACTCCTTTCCATTCTGTGATGTATAATCCTGTGGAGCCGAGGCAGCTTGCAACTGCCAATGCCGAGGAAGGAGTGAGCTTGTGGGACATCAGAAAGCCATTGGAGTATGCACAACAATCATCAAAACATATCAATAATTTTATTTTTTTCTGAAAATAAGAGTTTTCTAATTTATATTAATGGTATTTTGTAGGCCTCTCTTGAGATATGGTCTCGAGGGTCCAACGCAGAGTTGCATGAATGTACGTTTCAATTCAGCTGGCACACGACTGTTGGCATTGAAACGTCGACTACCACCAGTTTTATATGCACTAAATTCACCGGAACCCTTGTGTCACTTTGACCAGCCAGGATATTACAACAGCTGCACAATGAAGTCGTGTTGCTTCGCTGGAGACGATGAATCCTACATTCTCTCAGGTATTCTTTTTTTAATTCTATTAAAATCTACCTTAACTTTTCCTTATTCAATTTAAATACAACTAGATATCATTAATACTTAATATTGACTATCAAAAAGGCTCTGACGACTTCAGTCTCTACATGTGGAAAATCCCAAGCGAAGAAGTAACATGGGTAGAATCAGCACACATGGTTCTTCGAGGTCACAGATCTATTGTAAATCATGTTCGTTACAATCCTCGACACTGCATCCTTGCTTCCTCAGGCGTGGAAAAGATCATTAAGATTTGGAGTCCCTTTACTCTTGGACGTAAATGTTTCGGCGGCTTGGCAGTAAGTTTTCACTCTTGTTTTCTACGTTTAAAATTCATCCTGTAATGAATTCTAATTAATTTTAATCCCCAGAAAACCGGCGGAAGGCTCGAGAAACAACGTAAAGTCTACACTCACGATGAGTACATCAAACTGGTGTTACGTAGCAATACGCAGCAATTCATGACCCACGATTACAGTCATCAATCGACACGTGAGGATCCACGAATGATGGCATTCTTTGATTCACTCGTGCAGCGTGAAATTGAGGGCTGGAGCTCCGAAGACATTCAAACGACTCGACAAAGTCCTAGTGACTCTGAGGATGTTTCCATTGTTCCTCCAGAGTACAGTGAAACTGACTCAAATGGCTCGGCAGCATCAGATACACAATTGATTCGTAGTGTTCCACGTCGAACACAAATTACTCGAAACAAATATCGCGGTGGATTGGCACCTGAGAGGCCTTTCGAGGCCTGTAACAGAATCACTCAATTGATCGCCAGTTGTCGAATGAAACTGATGGGTCTGGCAGCAATGGAGGGTGGAGCCGTTCAAAATAGTTCGACCAGGCCCACTGCTCGCATAGACTCAGACTCAGACGATCGTAAGAGCTCTTCAGATGAGAGAAAAGCATCGAGCCGATGCAAATTAAAGTCTAAGGCACGAGTAAAAGCCATGAAGAGAAAGCAACTGAGAATATTGGCACAGAGAAACAAAGTTCGTAGAAAATGCACAGTCCTGAAGATCCCCAGTGACTCAGAGAGTGACTTGGAGTGTAATTCACAGGGTAAAAGTCAATCAAGATATCCAAAAAATGAAATCTCTGTGGTTGATGTTACTCAGCCAAGCACAAGCACTGGAGTGAGGTCTAGAGTCTCGCGTGTATTAGTGAGAACGATAACACCATATGTCGATCCAAAAAAGACCAGTCACAGCAGTACAAGCAGCGATGATGACGATATTCCAGTGAAACGTCGATATCTGATGGCTGAAGAGGGCACGAGTGGCTCTCGAAGGAAACCAGAACGTTGCAAAGAGTCAGAAGAGCAAGATGAGGGAATCTGTTCAAAGACAAATAGCATTAATCAACAGACAAATGGATCGAGCATTGATAATGGTAATAATTTACAAGACGTCTCGACATCCACGCCAATGAAGAGAGGCTGTGAATTGGTACCACCAACGCCAGACAGTGGAGTTGCTTCGAGTGTCTCAACTGTGGAGAAGTACGACACAACTGCAAATACGTCTTGCAATGGAACTGAGAGCTCGGACTGTGAACGAACACTAAAGAAATCATTAGAGTGCTTCAAGAAGAAGGTCGACGCTGCGCGTAAGGGCTATCGTAAACGATCAGCACCCTAATCAATGTCATTTGATGATTTTCAGAGATGAAGAGAGAGAGAGAGACAAGAAAAAATGTCGAGCATTGCTAGTGTCGATTGTCTCTTCCCTTTTGTACATAAACGAGCTATCCTCAAGTCCCCTATGAAGAATATTTTTATAATAGTTTCAACCAAGATTCCAAGTTGTCTCTATTCCAGCATGAACAACACATCTCTTGTTTCCTTTCTTTACTAACTGCAATTAGAAAGTTAAATACATTTTAAAAAAAGCGTGATAAAATTAAGACTTTACAAAATTAGTTAAACTACGTTTTCTTTCGTTCAATAATATCGTGTATGTCTTCGTGTCTAACTAATGTTTGAAGTCATTGATAGTCATTACACGACTAAAAAAAAGAACATACTGAGCCAATGAATACCAACGGCATGTGAATCATCAACTGAATTATTGAATGGCTCACGTTGAAGATAATCTTCGCGTCATCGTCCACAGATCCCTGCATTAAAATTCGGGATGTTTTCCTTTTCTGTAACTACTATTGTTATTTAATCATACATTTATACGTCTCCTTATTGATTGAGTAATAAAAATAAACGAAAAGTTCAAAAATCAAAAGTCCTTGATACTCGTTACTCATCAAAAGCAATAATGAATATAAATTATATTGATCGACTATATATTACAATGACACATTATCGTTGAATGAGTCACCGTGGAGATGTTAATTTTTTCGTTTTATTAATCAAAGCATAAGATATTGTCTAAAGAAATCTGTATTTTATGACGACTCCTCTAGAAAACGTGCCATCGAGCAAACACGCTGAGTAAATGTGATGTAAGCGTGACTTTCTGGGTACCACATCCGTCCTGCTATGAGCAGACGACTCATTGCGGTCTAAAACATTCTCAGTATGATTCGTATTCTCTTTCTCGTGTCAGTTTCCTCGCATTTACTGAAACTTATAGACTATGTTTTCCTGCAAAAATCCAATCTCTTGTGCCATCAAACATCCCGTACTTCTTCGTCTTCTTCTTCTTCTTGCATCATTGAGTGTTGCTCAGGCGTACAATTTGAATCTGGACGCAGCTAAAGTCTTCGGTGATCCACACAAGCATCCGTTGCATCGGGGAAGTTACTTTGGCTTCTCTGTAGCTCTCTACAACGATCCAAACTACCAAGATCCATCAGTCCTGGTGGGTGCGCCCCGGGCTAACACCAGCCAAACATCGGTGAGGGAACCGGGCGCTGTTTACAGATGCTCTTTGAATGGAAACTGCAAGGAATGGGTGCTGGACAACTCAAAGAATGGTCATCTCAATGAACTACTATATGGAAATCAGATTAGGGATAATTCTTGGCTTGGAGCGACCGTCTCTGTGGAGAATAAAGCACAGCCAAGAGTCGTGGTTTGTATACAATATTTCCTCAATAATTAGTTTCATTAAGTCTCTTCAGAGATCATTGTAAGAAGTATAAGCGTGTAATATTCTTCTTTATAGGTGAGCGCTCCTCGATGGAAGCTAAGACTCGGTGGTAACTGGTACATGAATGGAATGTGCTATTACTCTATGATAGACTCTGTCCAATCCTTTGAAGACACTCATGGTCAAAGGATCATGTCTTTGACGAATTACTATCGTCAAACGGGTGAAGGCGACGACGGTGAGATACACTTTTTCTATGGAATGGGACAATTGGGATTTTCATTGCACGCATTTTCGGATGAGCCACGATGGGACATCATGATGGGCAGTCCTGGAACGTACAGTTGGATTGGTACATCAGTTTTAGTAACTGAACATCAATCTGGCAATCTTGAGAGTTTCATTCCGATGGACGTTATAGCAAACTACGATTATATGGGCATGTATTATTATTATTTATAATTCTTTTTGTTCTCGTGAAAACGAAATTTGTTCAATTCTGATAATGAAAGGAAATATTTATAAATTACTACAGGATACAGCGTGACATCAGGGAATTATTTCCACAAGAATCAACGAATATATGTTGCTGGTGCGCCTCGCACTGATGACATGAAGGGTCGCGTTGAAATTTTCCTTTACCACTTTTATCCACACATCATCGAAAGTAAAAAGAGGCTTGGAGGATACCAGCATGGAGAATATTTTGGTTCCTCTCTAGCATCATGTGACGTTAATAATGATGGAAGAGATGAACTCATTGTCGGTGCTCCTCTGTGGACAAGAAATGGTGACGAAGGAAGAGTATACATATTCACAGCAAAAACTGATGTGAGATTAATTCAGTAGTGAAGCGGTAAAAGAAGAAATACCTAAAAAATTATGAAACATTTTAAACACTTTCATTTTTGCGAATATCTCGAAATCCTTAAGAGATACGATAAAATGTCGTTAAACCTTTTTTGTAGGAAATTAAATTCTCTACAAAAAAGGTCCCTTGCATTGTTGTCGTATCTTCCATAGTTTTCGAGATATAATCAATTTTGTAAAACGATTTTAATGAAGAAGCTATCTTGACTTATCTCCTTTTACCGCTTCAGTACAACAGACTTTTAGAGCTAGCTTCATTTTAACTATTCACTACATACATTAGCTTACATTTTGCCTTCAAAATCTTGTAGAGCTATACAATGACACCATCGTGGATTGATGGAGAAGTCGAAGACGCTCGGTTTGGATCAGCAGTAGCATGTCTAGGAGATGTAGATCGTGATGGTTACGAAGATATTGCTGTTGGTGCACCATACGAGAATGATCATGGAGCAGTCTACATCTTCAATGGTCACCAGAATGGACTGTCCAAGACGTGGAGTCAACGAATAGCTGGAAATGAATTTTCACATTCCCTTCGAGGCTTTGGAATGTCAATCTCTGAGCCCCGAGACGTTGATGGAAATGGTTACTTCGATGTTGCTGTTGGTGCTTATATCTCTGGCCATGCAGTTCTTCTTCGATCGCAGCCTGTGGTCGCTGTTAAAATAAGCATTACCCATCCAGAGCGAAGCAAGCTTCAGAGTAACTCGACGTCTATTTCTTTTGAAGTCTGCAGCTCCTATGATGGAGTACGAGCACCAGAGTCATTGAGTAAGTCACTGAAAATGTGAATTATTTAGTTGCAAAAAAGAATTTTATCATGTTTTTAATTTATCAATACTATTGCAGAAGTTATGACGATACTGAAAGTGGATAATGCTCAGGGACGAGCTGTTATTCCGAACTTGAAGAGTAATAATGGAACTTATAGACTGAAGGCCACATTGGATCGTGCTGTAAACATGTGCGAGAAGATCACCATAGTATTGATGGTAAAATTGATTTGATTAACGAATGTATTTATTATCTTTGAATATCTCTTTTTAGTGACATGATTTTATTACAGAAGGAGACCCAGAATGTAATTGATCCTATTGAAATATCAGCTTCATTGATCTTGGACCGTGAAGATCAGTCTACAGTACAACGAAGTCCAAGATTAGCAAATAATTTTTGCTCATCCTGTCCGGTTATCAATAAAATGCTTTCAACGACTGAGGACACCCTAAGACTCCCTTATACGTTAGATTGCAGCTCTATCGATGTCTGTTACTCAAATTTGAGACTATCAGTTTCCACGAGTCTCGGGAATGGCAGTCGATTCGTCGTGGGAACCAAGAACACGGTGAAGCTTAACGTCAACGTTACTAATTCTGGCGAACCAGCTCCTCAGACACAGACTCATTTATTAATTCCTGGATCTATTGCTTTGTCGAGCGTTCCTCCAGACTGTGTGGAAAACGTTCGAGTCGATGGAACTTTAGAGGTCGTTTGTGATACTGGAAATCCATTTAGAGACCACGTAAGATTGTATTTCTGTAGTGAAGCGATAAAAGGAGAGAAGTCGAGATAACACTTTCATTAAAATCTTTCAAAAAATTGATTATATCTCGAAAACTATGCGAGATACGACAAAAATGCAAGAAACCTTTTTTGTAGAGAATTCAATTTCCTACAAAAAAGGTTCAATAACATTTCATCGTATCTCTTAGAGTTCTCGAGATAATTTCGAAAATGGAATTTGTAAAATTTTCGTTAAATTTTCGACTTAGCTCCTTTTAAGTTAGAGTGAAGCTAGAGTTAATCGAATAAGAAATTTCTCTACTTTTTTTTTAGAAAAATTCCACGTTTGAATTAGACATGAGTCAAGTCAAGAGTGAGGATGACCATGTCGAAATATTTATCTTCCTGTCCACTCGGAGTGAAAACATGAACCCTGAAGAAAGCAAATATAATCTAACAATTCTCTTTGACGTCGACGTTGACATTACTGTCGTTGGGTGAGTAAAATGATTTTTTTTACATTATTCACAAACATATTTAGGTACTGAAGGTAATTATTATTGATTGTAGGAAAGCTGAAGAGAACTTGGATTTGTATTTCAACAAGGAAAAGGAGAAGATAAGCTTCCAGCATGTTTATGAAGTTCGCAAGTTCGGTGTAACACCAATTGAACAATCACGTCTTGTAATTTTCGTACCTACTCACTTAATTGACCAGAAGAGTAAGAATAAAATTGAGATTGCGAGAATTAATAAAACGGATTTATCACTGATGCATGCAGCATTGAGTCGACATAATTCCTACTGCAGTAAAGAGGACATCAGTGAAGATATTCATGAAGACTTCAATTACTTGGAGGGTAATAGTAGTCTTCCTGAAAATGTCTTCCAAATAAATTGTACGAATCCTCGGGTTTCCTGTGCAAAAATTTCTTGCATTTTGGAGACACCTTTGGACTCGTCGACGATTGCAGAAGTAACAATAACGATTGATTTGCTATTGAAAAATTTCACTGGTATGTGAGCTGTCTTATAAAGACTGTTAATATTATTTATAATTGTTATTTAATTCTTTATATCTTTGCAGATGGTGTGATGAATGGAAAAAATATTTATTTTGCGTCTAATGGTCATGTTGATGTCACACTGCCTATTGGAATCGTTCAGAAACCTGGCAATAAACCTGATTTCGTCGTTGACACGACTTTTATCAGCTCACAGGCCACAGGTCACATTGCAATTTGGATAATTGCATTATCAGTTGTCCTTGGGATTGTTTTACTCGTATTGCTCACATTGGGCTTGATAAAATTGGGTTTCTTCAACAGAAAGAAGAGAGAGAAATTGGAGGCTTTAAAAGCTGACGAAGACGTTAGTATTCCACAATTCTTCTATAAATTTATCTTGTCTTGTTTATCATGTAAAAATCAATTTTTTTTTCCTTAATTATAGAAGAAACATGGCATTACATTGGATATCACTTCATCAGGAGAGGCTCTGAATCAAGATTAGTCACTAGAAAGTACAAACAAATGTAAAAAAAAAATGAATTTCGAGAAAACATTCGATAATTTGTATATTTCTTCTTTTCATTTCATTTTCATTATAGATTCTGTTGCTTTTTTTTAATGCACTTGTATATGTATATTTTTCTAAATAAA
>JABSMT010051332.1:0-13221 GCA_018902335.1 Eumacrocentrus americanus
GACAAAAAAAAAAAAAAAAAAAACAAGAGAAACGAATGTTCAATGGGTTCGATATGCGCGAATTTTATCATTGAATTTTGTCGTTCGACTGTACTAATGTCGAAGGGGCAATAATCATCGTTGTGAATCAGAAAAAACGGCCCGAATACGTTTTACATTACAACAGAGCACGCACACAGCTACAATGCCTATTCACGTGGTGAAATGTTGGCGATAAATCAACGATTGCATTAATTATAAAAAGATAAAAACAATTAACAAAAATTTCGTGTTACAAAAAAAGAGCACGATGTAATAATCGATATAGATACGTTGATTGAGATATTCGTAGGACGTAAAATATCCATCGTGAAAGCCCGTTGTCATGGCGGAAGTATCTCTCTATGATTCGGCTATTTGTCGATTATGTGCTGACAATAATGCGAACGGAGAATTATTGTATACGTGTGATGGTGAGGAGTCCGATTTGAGCTCTATGGTGAATCGCTACTTGCCACTCAAGGTACGCAAGTATATTTTTGTCAGGACCCAACTTGACTTCCTAGTTTACAACAATATGGGGGCTATACTGATTTTCGTTGCACAAGGGTACAAAAATACGATACTACACGAATCAAGATATTTATGAATTCTATTATCAACAATTTAACAAATTTAATCTTCAATTTTTCTGTAAAACAATTTTTGTATAGACAGATTCTTGTCGTAGCAACAAAACAGAACTACAATTTTCGACGTGGTCGAATGTTTATAAATATATGCTTGTCATTAGTTTTAAATTTTATCTATACTTATGCTTACTTGAGACCTAAAATTCAACTGATAATTTATTTCAGATTAGAGACGATGGCAGACTACCGAGGACCATCTGTCCAGGATGCCATATCCAACTGGATTCAACAGTACAATTTTTCCAATTATTGGTTAATGGTCAACAAAAAATCCGCGAGTTATGGAAGCAACAGTTAGAACACCAGAGAAAGGCTGATCGTGAACGTCTTCGAGTCGAGAGGGAAAATACAGAGTTGGCCATCGAAACACCAGAGCTCGATGACTATGAACAAACTCATGAAGATGAACCATTTTCACAACAAATTATTATTAAAAGTAAGTGTAAGAGAACTATTGCTTTATTTGACAACAATTTCAATAACTAATCGTTATTTATTATTCTTATAGTCATGCCTGATGGCTCCATGTATGCTGCTGAACATGATATGAGTTTACAAATGGAGGGCTTAGAGAAACCACGACGAAAACGTGGACGCCCTCCAAAAATTCAAGCAGACGATGACGTAAGAGGAGATGAAGAAGCTCAAGATGGTGCAAGTCAAGGGGAGGATGATAAGCAAGATGAAGAAGAGGAGTTGGATGGGGATGGAAGACGTAGGAGAAAGCGTAAAGTCCCAAAGCGATTCTCTGAAGCAGTGCAAGGCAAAGAATTAGAGAGAATATTCAAAGAAGAAGGGGTTATCGACGATGAAGAAGAGGAGGATATAGACCGCGACTATGACGATATTGAGGAACGATCAAATATACCAATACCCGATGCCAATGAAGAGGTAATTGGGCATTTAGAAACCGAGGAAGGAAAAGATCTAGGAGAGTTGATAATCGTGAACCGTGGCCGAGGTCGGGGAAGACCGAAGCAACGTCGAAAAAAGACGAAATTCACGTGCAACTTGTGTAATCGAGGTTTCCTGCAACGCAGTCGATACATTATGCACAAGAGTTTCCACAAAAGCGTAAGATACGAATGTTTAGAGTGTAATCGAATATTTACAAATGTAGAAAAGTTTAAACTCCATCAAAAAAATGCACGCCACGCTGGTGAACACATAATTAAACATCGTGAAGATGAGGCTAAGGATCCCCTCCAGGGCGATTTCACCGAGACACAAACTGATAATAATACGTGTGAGAAAGCTCCAGCGGAAGAAATTCGTGCAGAATCACCACCAAAACCGTCACAGTATACAAAAATAGAAGTTCAAGAGTCATTGGATGCCGTAGCAACAGTATCATCATCACCACCACCAGACATAAAATTGGCACATGACATACAATTTTTTGATTGTGACCAGTGTGATGAAAAATTTCAGTCAAAAGACGATTGCGAGGTACACATCAAAGACAATCACGAGACTGGGAAGCCCTATGTCTGCAACATCTGCGATAAGACCTTCCCTTATCATTCAAGTCTAAAGGGACACATGTTAACGCATGAACCATCGAAAGCAGAGAAAGGATTTGCGTGTGATATTTGTGGAAAAGTTCTGAATCACCCTAGCTCGGTGATTTATCATAAAGAAGCAGAGCACAATAATGGTCGACGATTCGTTTGCAACAAATGTGGAAAGAGTTTCAAGCATAAGCAGCTACTGCAGCGTCATCAACTAGTTCACTCGGAAGACAGACCATACGTTTGTAAATCTTGTAATGCAAGTTTCAAGACAAAAGCCAATTTAATTAATCATCAGTCGACACACACGGGCGAAAAGAAATATTCATGCGATATTTGTGGCCAACAATTTGCTCACAAGACCAGCTTAACATTACACTATCGATGGCACACTGGTCACAAGCCATATACGTGTGACGTCTGTCAAAAAAGCTTCTCGCAAAATGGCAATCTTCAGGAGCACATGCGCATCCATACAGGAGAAAAACCATATTCTTGTGATCATTGTGGTCGCAAATTCACGACTTCCTCGCAGTTTAAGCTCCACGTTAAACGCCACACAGGTGAACGGCCGTGGAAATGTGAATTCTGTGCCAAGAGCTTCTTGCACAAAGACACATGGAAATGTCACGTACGCAGACACAAAGGAGAACGCCCATTCCAATGTGCTCATTGCAATCGTGGTTTCACGGAGCAGTGGGCCTTAAAAAAACATCTTCGACTTCACACGGGCGAAAAGCCTTATTCGTGTGACATCTGTGGAAAAGCCTTTGCTGATTGTTCCAATTTGACAAAACACAAAAAGGTACACAGAGAAAATAAAGTGTTGGGTATAAATAATTTATCAAAAGCAGCCTCTTCAGCTGGTGAACTCTGGCAAATACTTCCAGCAAGTCAAGACGGTGATGAGAATTCACTTGGTGATCACATTACTCAAGTGATTGCTACTGAAGGAGGAGCAGAGGATGGAGTACCACAAATAATTTATGTTTCTTATCAGGATCCTGATGATCCCAATCAATCAAGAACGTTGCATTTCGGAATGCTTGAAGATAAAGAGGCAGCGGCAACTGGCCAGTCTCTGCCATCGTTAGATGTTGAGGACAATGAAATGATAGTAAAGCATACTTCACATATAACTCAACAATCTGATGAGCACATAGAGATGGATTTATCTGAGACAAACCTCCAGCTCCAGATCACCGATGAAGATGGCAATCCAATTCCCCTATCGATACAGGATGCTCGACAGTTACTAGCTGAGGGACAATTCGTCAGTCATTTGAATGATGGACAAACGATAAGAGTACATTCAAGTGTCGTTCCTGAAGAATTAGCAGAGCAGCTGGGAGTTCATGTCCATCAAGCCATCAATATCGATAGCATAAATAACATGGAAAATGAAGCAGCAACATCGGTTATCGACACGTCAGTATCACAAATTAATGCTGGTGAAATAGTCAAAGGACTTAGAGATAAAGAAACTGTAGTGGAGAATGTTACAGCAGTAAGTGAAATTTCTGCTGATGCAGCTCCTGATTTAGCTGATGGTGAGCAGACGATTGAATTTACCACTCCGGATGGGCAGAAAGTACGACTAGTCACGTCGTATCATTCCGATCCATTACAAATCGCCTCTGAATATCTGACCATAGTTTAGTAGGCAAACTAAATGAAATAGTTTTGGTGGATAATTTTTTTTTTCTCAACCTCCATGATTTTTCTAAAAAATGCATTTTTCTTGAATAGATATTTCAATATTGAACGATTTTTTCAATATTAGGAGTTCTTGTCTATGTATTTTTGGGATAAAATATATACTGGATACAATTAGCAGCTACTATCGAATGCTGCTATAATGATCAATAATATGCGAAATGAACTGTCTATTACTTTATAAAATAATGTATAAGACTATTAGTATAGTATTGTGCAACGTATGCAAGTATTTTTTGATCAATTCATTCAAGCTGTATATAAAATATTAAGTGTTTGTAAATATTCCGAAAAATCCTATTGTTTTAAGTACTTATTGTAACTGCAGTTTAACTAATAAACAATAGATAAATATTACTGTGATTTGTAGAGATATATTTTTTACATTGAGTCTTTACATATATGATAAAAAATCACTCCACCGATATGTGCAAGATGTAATGACAACTCCTGAACAGGTGAAGCTTGGCGAACAGAAAAAAAGATGATCAAGCATGAGTAGCATGATTGTGAAGTGCCATCTTTGTACTACTGTCAAGTGAACCAAGTAAGAAACGTCCGGTTAATAAAAAAAGCACTTGTTGATATATTGATAGTCTATATAGAATAATGATGATCAATCTTCTGGCTTGCTCAAAAATTTAGATAAATTTTGACCGGTCTTACGAGACTTCTCATTGATATTTGCATAATTTTTCAACAGCTCAATAACATAACATTTTATCTATCACTGATGAATAGTTGCAGTATATTGCACGATGGTACAAATTGATAAAAATATACCAAGCAACGATACATATTGACAGAGATGTGATTGAAAAATCTCCAGAAGCTGTTTAGCTTGTTGAAAGCATAAAATTCTGCGTATAATCATATTCAATTGTTGGAATAACCGATTGAACGAACTTGAGAAATATTATGAGATACATGTGAACACCTAATTCACCGCCACCTTCCATCACTGTTTCTATGATTTTTTTCATTACTTCGGCATGTCTGAAAGGCAACAAAAACGTCTGTTAATAATTTAAAAAGAATTGAGAATAAGTAGTAAAAAAATCCGCTATCGTAAACATCACCTGCATGGATGAACAGAAGCCATAGGTGGACCTGGTAAATGGGGATGTGTTTCCATCGTGACAGTTTTCTTCGCATGATCCTGACTCACATCCTCATACATCTCTTCAACAGTTAGGGGTTTTTGATTCTCATCGTAGCCAAATAACCACAGTCGTGGTGTTTGATAATATTTATCATAAGTAATGTGCAAATCATAGGTTCTTGTGTGAATTATTTCGCCCTCGGGAAAGTTGTCTCGCTTTTCTTTTATTGATTTCTTCATTGTTTCAGCAGCATACTGAAATATTACAAGAATAAATTACGTTAAGACACCAGATATCCGGCTATTGATACTGGAGATTATGTGCAAAAATACCTTATCCTGTTCATCTAACATGCCACTGACTTCAAAGGCCTCCATGTCAGCTGCTTCTTCATCATCTTCGTCATCGTCATCAACATCCGTTGTAACTGAAGTAGGAGATTGAGTGTCATCTAATGTCATCTCCGAAACCTTTTCATCGAGTCCACCGATGCTGGTGTCATAGTGATGGGTGTCTACCCAACCTCCTTCAGGATCATCAGCTTCAATTATACGCTCTTGTTCATCGCAATATTCAATCTATAATGTAATAATAAGAAAAAAGAAATTAAATCGATAATTCAATTATTCAAAATCATTATTAAATTAAGGTGAAATCACCTGTTTACATCTTCGAGTACAGGGGACATTTCGAGTCAACAAAAATTGCTTCTTTTTTGGCAAATAAGCTTTCGTCCTATCCTCATCACCGGTCGCCCATTGCCATGTAGGACAATGATGTACAAGATGATCTCCAGCAGCAACGAATTCCTCGGGTGTGAGAACACCAGTCTCTCGGAATTTACTCTCCTGCAATACACAAAATAAATATGTGATTACATGTAATAATGAATTTAATTGATGTTGATAGGCAGGCGTACCTTGAGAACTGGGGTTAGGTATTCTGCAACTCCAAGTGCAGTGCCTTTTACGGAATTAATTACGCTTTGCATTGTCAGAGCACGTCTTGCACTATTTTACTATTTAATTCCCCCTGCTTACTGTGACCTTTCACCTCTATGTCCAGACAAAATATTGCGATTCATAACACAGCGGATTTCATGAGTACGACACTCCTTTGCAAGATCGATTCGGACGAGGCATATGTATATATACACATATACACTATATATACTATTGTATAGACACATATCTAACCATGCCAGCAAAGAATTGTGTTAGTGATCATTCCGTTACATACGAATTATGAAATGAGTAGTAAACGACAATATTTGTTTGATTATTCTCTCGGATTTCAACAAACAATATTCTAGTGGATTCAAAAAACTATTGATATAGATAAATGATTATTAAGAACTTTCTGATTAAAAGCAAAGACTTTAGTGTATATATATAAAGAACCCATAACACCGGTTCTTAGAATGGCTTAGGGTAGGATTTATCAAGGGAAAAAATTAATTCGTATGTGAAATCATTTTATTTTGTCAAATCGTTTATCTCTGTATAAGTAGAAATACTTAAAAATTATGTGTAAAAATATCTCACTGATAGCGCTTAATTATATACTTGAAAAGAATATGAGTTTTACAATTCTTCTCGAGGCGTCAAAGTTGGTGGACGATCAGGTGGAAATCCCCAAAAGAAAGTAGGAAAACCTTTGACGTCCCGTTCACGGGCAACAAATGCACTATAAGAAGATATGCAATTACCAATGAAGTAATTGGAGCGACCAAGTATAGCTAGGTCCAAGTGAGGCGAAACTGGATCAGGCTGTCTATGAACACTAACTTCCATTCTCGAGAGGGCATTCGTCAAGTCGTCAATCATATAATTACTGTCCGATGCAACAAACACAGATTTGACATTCTTGCCAGTGCGTATAACACGTTTAAGGTGACGAAGAATTAGATCTATCGTTGGCAAACACATTGCTGCCGTTGCTTTACCACGTTCATTCCTGTATCCGAGGCATTGCGGTGCAGCAAACAAATTTGGAGAGCTTGAGATGAATTCACATGCTCTTATCTGAAAGTTAAAAAATAAAACAATCAATTTACATTTTTGCTGGTGTGTTAAAATACTCTCGAAAATAATTCCATCAATGAGATCATTACCCAATCAATTCCATTGCGTAAATGAATCCCCACAAAGGCTCCTCTTGGTAAGGACTCCTTGATAAACCTCTTGGCTTTGTTCTGCATATCATCGTTCCAAATGACCCATTTTTGAAGGCCTTTATTCTCTAATTGCACAGGAAAACTGGCTGGAGCACCTGTAAAAGCCAATACTGGCCAAGACACAGGTGGATACTTCTTTTTCCATTGAATTGCTATGTCTGTGTGGTAGACATCGTAGTGGAATGGACCATAGAATTCAGACTTTATAAAATCCACGTTAAATCGATCCCAGAAGGGCCCAAATGGATTGCCTTCTTTGGCGTTACACGAATCTGTATTTCCACGAGGCGAATAACAAAATGCTGAAATAAATTTCGAATTAAAATCCAAATAGTATCAATAAAGAACAAGGAATGTGTTAATAAAACAAAAAGGCTTACAAATTCTTTTAGTTACAGGCCATATCGTTGGGGCGAGCTCTTTCATAAATGTCTCCATCAAAATCACTTTGTGACACTTCTCTAATTCGGTTACATTGAAATAGACGTTGAACGGAATTTGCATCTATAACAAAAGTTCTTCATCAGAAATCAATGCGAAAAATACACGAAATCGTGCAATTAAGGATAGATATAAAAACATTTTTACAGATCCAACTTCGCCAGTTCGATATTCTACCCAAGGTGGAAGAACAAGTGTACGATTTAGAGCTTTAGCAAAGCCCAGGGCTCCAAGAAAATGATCAGCTTGATTTCCAAAGCGTCCTGCAACAAGATTGATACAGATATTGGATTGTAGTATATGCAATATTCAAGGTTAAACTTACCCATGCAAGGGCAGTAAATAATGTATCCATTGGTGTCAATATTGACATTATTGACCTGAATATCACCTAATGTGACCAACAATGTATTAATAAAGAATAATAATATCATTGTTAATATAAAACAATGTGCTAGTCCTTCAATTTGATTACAAAAGTGAGATAAAAAAACATAGAAAAGGAACCGGTGGTTACTATGACTACCACCAATGATTAGATAAAACATTATATAGAGGGCGACCGTTGTGCCTTTGAAAAAAGGATTCGCACTACACCGTATACACGGTATTGTAATGGATAAAAGCTAATAAAGACTCATCTATGAATTCAGATAAATCGTCGTTTTGTACGATATACCGTATACCGTACACTCTTCGCTCGATTGTTGCAGAGCCCCCATCTCATCGTCATAATCGTTGGATATTTGCTTCAGTTACTCTGTTGATTTCCTCATTAATCTTCTCTGAAGCTTTTTCCGTCATAACGCTGATGACATCTGAATCCTCATTCTCTGCAACGAGAGTCATCTTTGCATTGTGAATGTGAATACCTTGCTGTACTGAAGAAAGTATTTAAATACACTTCCTTGAAAAAAAGGCGCGAAAATGTTTTCAAATATAAATTTTGTCTCTTTATTTTGAACTACGACAGTTCTAAATTGTTATAAATAACGCCGTTGTATCATTTCTAAGCGATTTAATTAACAGACAAAAATTATATTTTTGGAGGAACTGGTGGTCCTGGAGGCGACAATCGAACTCCTCTGAAAATGGGTCCAGGAGGCGCAGCTTTCATTGACAATAGAGATCCAAATAATACGTGTTGAATGACTGGGAATTTTGCCAATACTTCGGCTTTATACATTCTAATTAAGCCTGCATTTACTTTTGACCATGAATTTACTGCACTAACATTCCACAGTTGATTCGAATGCTCAGCAAAAGGTCCAACTTTCACCTAGAATAATTAATTAAAACAATTCTTCCATCAAAGACTAGCTTTTACGTTTTAGGACTTGGAAATATTTACCTTGGAAATAAATTCCACGCATCCTAAAAACATATACTGCTTGCTGAATGACTCCACAATTCCTGGATCCACAAAATGTCGTGGTTCAATTCGAGGATGTCCTGTACGAAATGTCAATTTGTTAGATATATCTTATTTTAATTCATAAGCTATAAGGTATTTACCGATAAGTTGGGAACTTCCCCACACAAAGGGAATGAATTGATAATCATCTAGACTCCAAACTCCATGACTTCCTGCAGGTTCCATTCGATACACTAATTGAAGCCGTCGTACTAATTCCAAATATCTATATAATTCACAAATATACATATTTAAAAAATCATGAATTAGTTGGATATCTAAATAAATCTTTTACCAAATGAAATATTTACCTGTTGAATACTTTATTCACAACTGCCACTTTGTCATCTGTTTTGTAAGCTCCTACTTTAAACATGCAGCAGAGAAACATGATGAAAGCCATTTCATGACCTGTTCCATAGTCAATTCTGGTAGCATTGCCGAATCCTTCACACAAATACTGGACTAATTCAGGTACTGCTTTGTGGAGATTATTCGATAATACTTGTTTCAATTGTTCTTCACTATGCTGGAAGAAAATATCGCAGCTGTTAAAAATGCAGTTATTCGGATTTGACGAGGTTGTTGCTGTACATGTGCCTTACGTCTTGGAGTTTCTTATGCCATTCTCTGAATGACTTGTTACCAAATCTTTGTGGCTGTTCAGTTGGTGGGATATCTGTTAGCCATTGATCGAATTTATTTAGCATAATGATAGATTTTTCCACAGCTGGTGATGCTGAGCACTCTGCATTTAATGCTTTTCCCTTCACAGCATCATTCAGTGCTAATATAAACCCAAGATATTCCTTTAAAATGAGGCACATGATTAATAAAATTGAATAGTTTGGAATTCAGAAAGACAAATAGATAAATACATACGCAGTATGCTTCAGATTTTTCCCAAAGAGCCATATCATCTGGCACTTTGATGATTTTTTTTGGTAAGACGAATTCATGGTCATTAACTGAAATTGATTCTTATAAAAACAATTATACGTTATTATTATTGACCTAAAATCAGTAGAAACAATTAATTACCTATGTCATTACTGTCTTTACTGCCGCCTTCACTTTGAATTGACATTTTCCCAATATTACTATGTACTCCAGAAATGACTCCGAAAGGGCTGAAATTAAATTGTGTGTAAAAATTTTCGTTAACCTAAAAGTAGACTTGTTTATTGGAAAAAAAGGTACGTAGGTATATGTATATGTTACCAACGACAATCCGACAAATATTTATATGTTGCGAGAGAGACGCCTTCTCTGCTTCTCTCTGCAACGATACGAAGGTCAACGACAATTTCGTATGTGTATATTTTACATGGTCAGTTGTGTACGTATATAAAGTATATACAATTACTATAGTCGTTCATGAACTTCATGAGAATGAGCATTAACATATCTAAGTAACATGTGCGGCCGAATTCACCAGCTCAAGTTATATTTTTGAGGTTAGAATCGAGAGAGAGAGGGTCGTATGCCATCGCACGAGCGCGAGAGAGAAACCCAACGCTCAGATTGTGACTAACCTGGACTACCATGGCCTAAACGAAGAATGACTCATCGTGATTACCAAAACAAACGTCGTAGTACATGTGAAAGTTTGCATTTATATACAAGCATTGTTTTTTTTCGTTCAGATGTTTGGCGGCTAAAATAAACAATTCAGGTGCATATCTTCTTTGTTTTGAAAATTATTATTTCATTATATTTTAGTAATAACTGCTTTTATTAACTGGGAACTATAAAAAATTTTCTATCGTTGCAGCAAAATGTATTCAGCTGAAGAAATTGAAAAGAAGAGATTAATCGCATTAGAACTTCGCAAGTCTCGTATGCAACAAAAATCATCATCTCACACTGTTGCTGCTGCTAATGGTTCTGTAGCATCGTTCAAAAGAGGTCCTGTTGAACCAAAGTTTTTTGGTAAAAGGAAAAGTGATTCAAGTCCAAGTTCTGCTGCCCCATCGCCTAATAAACAAGCCAAGATCAATGCTATCAAACCAGCCAATTTCTTTAATATACTAACCGAGATTAAAGGATCATGTCGAATGATAACATTGAATAGATTTGAGGTTAATGTGCCGTATCATCAGCCTTTGATAGATTTTTTTAGAAGATTTACTACCAAAACATATGGTAAGGAAACTTGATTTCTTTATAATATGTATATCCAGTAAATCATTCTGTATCCTGTACTGTTCAATTCAATACTAATTTTCTTGATGTTTTCAGATCAAAAATCAAAATTATGGAGTTTTAATATAAAGGAATATGATCAACTTATGCGTGAACTCAAAGAAACGCTTCCGCATGTTGCATTAGAAGGAATACCAAAATTTGTGCTACAGGTGATAATCTTTCTTTAAATTAATATTAATACTTGAAATAAATTTACTTATACTCCTGAATTATTATTTAATTACAGACGTCTCTGGCGCAAACGAACAAGAAGACTGATGGTAAAGAGCTAGATCTTTCACGCATTGATAAAAAACTTCTAGAGAACCTTATGCCCTTTCAGAAGGAAGGAATATGCTTTGGAATACAAATGAACGGTCGCTGCATAATAGCAGACGATATGGGCCTTGGAAAAACTATTCAAGCATTGGGAATCGCTCATTACTACAAAGACGATTGGCCTCTCTTAATCGTAACACCATCGTCAGTGAGATACCAGTGGTCAGAAGCGATTTACGAATTCCTCCCTTCAGTACCATTACAACAAGTACATCAATTCATCAATAGTAAAGACTGCCTGGGAAATGAAAAGATTACAATTGTCTCTTATGATATATTAACCAGATCATTGGATGTCTTTACGAAGAAAAAATTCGGTATGATTATTTTGGATGAGTCACATGTATTGAAAAACTACAAAACTGCAAGGACAAAAGCTGTTGAACGTGTGGCATCTCGAGCCGTTCGCATCATACTTTTAAGTGGAACACCAGCATTGTCACGACCAATTGAACTCTATTCTCAAATTAAATTATTCGTTCGTCAATTCATGGGTTTTCACGAGTATGGATCCCGATACTGTGCAGGAGTGAGAACACAATTTGGAATGAACTATAATGGATCGTCCAACACAACCGAGTTGCAATTGTTGTTGAAAGCATGTTGCTTAATTAGACGACTGAAAACTGATGTTTTGAAGCAATTGCCATCAAAAATCAGACAAGTAATGGTACTCGATCCATCTTTGATTAGTGCCGGAACGAAAAAGATGCATGAAATGGCTGCCAAGCTCCAAGAATGCAAAAACAGAGGTACTGAAAATCACACGACATTGGTACAACTTTACAACGAGTCCAGTGGTCAAAGAGTGAAGGCCGTGCGGAATTACATCAAAGATTTACTTGAAAACGACCAAAAATTCCTCGTATTCGCACATCATCAATGTGTTTTGGACAGTATTTGCGAGGTTTTAGAGAGCAAGAAGATTAAATATATTCGAATCGACGGAAAAACGAGTGCACTCAATCGAAAGCAACAAGTTGATTGGTTCCAAAATTCTGACGATTGTATGGTCGCTGTTCTATCTATTACAGCAGCAAATACTGGTATCACTCTAACGGCCGCTCATTTCGTCGTATTTGCTGAGCTTTTTTGGAATCCTGGAATATTGTGCCAAGCAGAAGATAGAGTCCACAGGATTGGACAAGATTCAGGAGTTGTTATTCAATATTTAGTAGCAAAAGGAACAGCCGACGATTATTTGTGGCCTATAATACAAATGAAGATGGATTTCTTATCGAAAGCTGGTCTCCATCAAGATTTTTCATTGAGTCAGGCTGATATCCTCAAGCAGCAGATAAATCAAGATACATTAACTCCGAGTCAAACTACGTTGGATACATTCATAAATTCTTCTCAAGCGGAGATTGACTGTCGTTGGCCTGAAAGTTCTGTAGAGACATCAAATGAAATCAAAGAATTACTTGAAGAAAATGAGGAAACCTTTGCTCAGATTATTCTTGATAATATCGAATGAAAGCGAGTGAATGAAAGTTTGATTTATGTTTTTTTTTTATAGGAGAGCATTATCGTGACTGTTACAGTTTTTATATATTGCACGTTATAAAATCTTGGATGTATTTTTGAAACTATTACTATGGGTACTAAGAAAAAACGAATTTTTTTGGCTTTTTCCTAAAAATTCTATAACGAAGACCATTAT
>JABSMT010051343.1:0-13215 GCA_018902335.1 Eumacrocentrus americanus
CTTTTAAAAGAATTCTTAATGCATTATAGGGTGGTTGATTCGATATTACTGCGAGACCGTAAATAGTTCTTTTTATTAGTCTCCCCATGAATGGTCATGATTTTTTTTTATCCTTCATGTATCAATATCGATATTATGCGGCATGACAGATACCTGATTATAGCACTCTTCCTGATTGTCCTCAGCTCCTTGAAATTCCTCCAACTCTCCTCCCGTTACTAATAATATTTTGCTTTTTATAATTTTATGTTTAATGGGTGATTGTAGAAACGTGTCTCATTATGCCACGATTTGCATTATGTCGATGTAATTAGATGAGATATCTACTGCGCTTTTTTCATTGGTTTTATTAGATGCACTGTACTCCTAGAATTTCTTATTTTCAGTCTGTGGAATAGTTTCAATTTTTTTTATTTTATTGAGATGAAATTACGTTGAACTTGGTATTTAGGAGCTTCGTGTTTAGTGATAATGAGTCTTCGATTGGAGTATTTTTCATTAAACATATTTTTACTTTGTCTTGCACGTATTTTGTCATGAGATAATGCGAATTAGGTGTAATTGTATTACGATTTTATGTAGGACTATCGTCAGTGTAAAACGTGTCAGTTTCTTTTTTGTTCGGGAATTTTTCTACCTAATTCTGGTTGGTGGCGGGATATTTTCTGTCGTCACTGCACAAATGAGAAAGTATCAGAGATTTTTGTATACTGCGAATTAATTCTTTAACACATCTATAATTTTTCATTGGTTCTTTTTTTATTATTCTAATCTGTGAATGCTGCGGTTTTTGGTCTATAATTTTGGCTGATTGTATATGACGCCTCGTGAAACTGCTGTCGATCATTACATCTTGTAAATAATATCATTTTGTCAATAACAGTGTGAATGAATTTTCAAAAATAAAAGTATTCACTCAGTCATTGTAAATAAAGATGTAATGATCTCAGAGTGATGTCGAATATTCAGACATAATTTGTGAATATGTTTAATAGGAGCAGGACAGACTTGCCAATCGAGATCGCTCTACTAGAGAGGCAGAGCAGGAACGTCAATGGAAGCAGTTGCAGGCTCTGAGACAGCACCAAGCTCAATTGCAGCAGCAGGTCATTCACGAGCAGCGCGTCCATGGTAACTATTGTACGAAATGCCGAGAATCTTGATTCATACCTCATGCCATTTTTCTTTTTTCTATGTACATAAATAATCATTCTTTTAGCCATGGCACGAGCTCACAGACAAATTAGTGACGATGGCACGGTTCAATTGAACCCCGACAATAATGCAGGACTCACGACCCAGCTACAAGTCTCCACGTCACAAGTAAGATCGTCATTTTCCATCAACTTTATCCTAAATATATCTTTTGTAAACAAACAATTATACTCTCTGCAGGATGGAAATCCCCTGAGGCCAATGGCTTCGCCCTCACCAGGCTCTCGAGGCACGTTTGCCACCCCACCCCTAAAAGTAATTCGTGGTGGCGCGCCTCAGAGTCCCCTTCAAGGCATCCCAAGGCTTCCAAACCAGCCCTGCACCACAGTGACACGTCCAATAGGCACAGTTGTTCGTCCAGGAATATCAAATACTTTCCCCCAGCCTCCCTCACCATTTTCTCCCCAGGCTCCACAGTCTCCCCACGACTTTCCACAGTCTCCAGCGTCGTCACACTCGCAGGAGCACTTCCAGCGCTTCGACAATCCCGACGGTTTCAATCAGGGTAATCAGACACCTCGTCCAATCATGCCAGGTACTCCTACGTACGCGACTTCACCAAGAAACGACGTGTTCTCCCAGCCACCAGGCACTCCACGTCCTCTCTTCAATCCTCCTACACCTCGTACTTCCACCCACGTCTATGCTCCATCTCGTACTCCCGATTCTTATAGCAATCAACCTCCCACACCTTCCCCGGCGCCGAGTTACACGTCGCCCAGACCGGAGCCTCGACAAGACGTGCAAACCCCCGTTGAGGTCTTCAATCAACAGCCCGAGGTCAATCGACAGCTTCGAGATCTGCTCCAGAGGCAGCAATACAACAAGAAGATGGAGACAATTCCAGGGAATTGGAATCAAGATGGGCAAACTCCACTTGAACCTAATCAACAGCAATTTGACGCGAGTCACGTGCAAATTCTTCAGCATGCCCAACCGACGGCCAATACTGTCGAGGGGACATTCAGGCATCCGCTTCCGCCGGGTATGAGACCCAGGATGCCTATTCAGTTGAATGTATTCATCCGGAATTCATCTGGTATGTATTTAAAAATATATTTAATGTTTTAGTATTTGTT
This sequence comes from Eumacrocentrus americanus, assembly GCA_018902335.1. Taxonomy (NCBI): domain Eukaryota; kingdom Metazoa; phylum Arthropoda; class Insecta; order Hymenoptera; family Braconidae; genus Eumacrocentrus; species Eumacrocentrus americanus. Next base: position 2,295 of record JABSMT010051343.1, read on the forward strand.
TAGTGGATGAATTTTTATTCTAACTTATTATTTGTTACAGCAGGAAACGTAGACGCGAGACTCCAGGGTATTGATCCCCGAACGAGAATGATGCTGCAACGACCTCAAGTGCCTTGTGGAATGCCACAGCAACATTTTCAAGGACAACCTCAGTCGCAGCCTCAATCTCAACCTCAGCAGCAGGTTCTACAGCAGAGAATGGCGAACCCAAGGAATCCATTGGCAGATCAATACGAAATTCTTCAACAGCAGCAACAACCGCAGCAGCAGGCTCAGCCCCAGTCACTCCAGCCAAGATTCCCAGATCCCAATCATGGTCACAATCAGAATATGGGACAGCGTGTAGTACGCACTGGACCAGACATGAATCAAAGTGTGAGGATGATGAATACACAGACGATTCCACGACCGCCTATTATGCCTACTACGGTCAATGAAAATCACTCCACAACGTCAGAAGCTTCGGAGATTCCGGACAATGTCACTGCTGAGCTTGAGAAGCTCGAACAGGAGGGAGCCCCCATGGTAGAGGTCGAGGGCGTTAGTGCAATATTAGGAGATTTAGCTGATGACGACGACGAGCTTCTCGGTAAGTTACACGATTTTTCAAGCAATTTTCTAATTATTTCATCCGGTTTAAAATAATTCATCAACGTTTTTTTACATATTTCTTTTACTTCTGCAGCCGAAATGGGAGCGGATTTCAATATTCTGGAGTATGCAGACCCTGAATTGGACAACATAACTGGTGGAGAAAAGACAAATATCCTCGACATGGACTTAGAACAAGTTGAAGTCGAAACGAAAGAGGAAAAACTGAAAAAAGAACCTAAAGAAGAAGAGGCTAAATCAGAGGATTTAGCTAGAGTATCATCAAATCATCCAGACATCACAGAAACCAATGTTTCCAACACAGTTCCGACGTCGGTAGAGACCCCAAACATTTCTCCAGTATCAGCTCCGATAATGCAGCCAATTGTATCAACGTCGCAGCCTCAGCCTCCCCAACAGCAGCCACCTCCTATGCTGCCACAGAATCATCCACAAGCCATGACAGTTCAGCAGCAGATGCATCAACATGTGCAGCAGGCCGCAGCCATGGGCCGACCTATGCCTCCAGGGACGCGATTATTATCACCTGATGGAGCCATTGGTATTGTTACCTCGACTAATACTGTCACTGTTAGCTTTCCATCGACATTTCCTGGGCATCCACAACGAGTTTCTCAACCACATGTGCAATGTAAGCTATTTAATTCGATCTTTAATCTTTTTTAATCCAATTTTTTTCCTTGTCTGAATAATCAATTTTCGGTGCAGATGTTAATCATATGAGTTAAATAATATTTATGCGATTCTTTTTTTGCAGTACAACAGTCTCAGAGACTAGGTATGAGAGTAGCAAGCGTCCAAGGCGTGCCTGGAAGAGTAGTACCTGTTGGCCACATGACTGGACCGAGAATGCCATTGATTCCACCGCCGCCTCCACCGTACCCTGGACCACCACCTCCATATCCCGGGCCTGTCCAGGTTTGTACACAATCAAAAATTTATCGTCTATTCTATTACTATTAAGATTTATGCATTGCTTTCGAGTTGAGTAAATTCACTAGATTTATTTTCAACGGTTATTTCCATCTAATGTCGTCAAGTATTTTACATTTAATCTCGTATATGTGACTTGGCAGCGCGCTTATCATTGCTAAGTAAAGTGTTCATGAATTTATGATCCAAGAATTCTCAATAATTTAGAGAGAAAATCATTAATCCATAATCCATATAATAAACATAATAGAATTTTCATTTGCTGTTGGTATTTATTAACTAATGTGAAAATATTTTTGCTGAAGCGGCATGTGTGGTATTTTATAATTAATCTCTGTTACAAATTTCATCAATGTAAAGTTATTTTTATTGATTAAATTGAGCCACAAATATCGATAGAAAACGAAGGGAATAAAACGAAAAAGAGAGATATTGACACCAATGTAGGCCGCAGATTCGTGAATCTTTATTGAGAGTAATGGCTGGTGAAACGGTGTTTTGGCCTGGGTGTTTGCAATGCATTGGTGTTGGTGCATGTCTAGATGGGGCTGTGCCCAGGTGGGCGGGGTATCCCGCGACCCTCGGTGCATATTGGGCACCAAGTGCCAGTGCCTGGCCCTTCGATGGCCCCAGTCGTTCACACGGGCGCTCCTGCAATCGTTCCGCTTCCACATCGAAGACCCTTGCTTCTCCAGGTGAGCAAGTCTTGGGGCATTTACAGTACAGAAAAATTTATTTTATCATCACGCCTATTTTACAAACATTATCAATTACACACCACCACTAAAAGATATTCGTTGCCACTACATATAAATTTCTTCCCGAACAATTAGGGGGAAAAAAAAAAAATGAAACGATGAAAATAAATTTAAAAAAACTTTTCTGACATTTCAATACATATTTATATAGATTCTAGTATTGGTACTGGCTGCAACAAAGATGTGTATCTGCATGCTTATTGTCTTTTCAACGTGTGTCGAGGCGATGTATAATAAAATATAACCCGATCAATTTCATCATACTTATCCGATTAGAACTGGCTTTAACTGTCAGCAGTCGTGTTCGCAGGAGCAACCGCTGCTGCTCGAGGATCTCTTGGAGCAGGAAAAGCGGGAGCAAGAGAAGCAACAACAACAGCAACAGCAGCAGGTGCAGCAGCAAGTCGAAACGCCATCAGCTGGTGGAGCATTACTCAGCGACAGTGAATTTGAGAGATTACGAGCAGACGTTCTTGGATCAACTGCCTTAGGATCTCCACCTCAGGGTATTGTCAGTAGTCCTAGCAGTGGACCTATTATCAGACCACCGGGCAAAGCCAGACCACCGTCTGCTTCAGGGACTCAAAGTGGTTGGGCTCAAGTTCCTGACACTGGAAAACTGGCAGTGCAAACTCCCAGACAACCAATTGCTACGCAAACACCATCCGAAGGTCATTTACACATCATTTAGCACATAATTGAGTGTCCAACGCATTTCTGGGTACTCATTTGCCTTTTTTTTTATTCTAGCGAGAGTGGCGACTTTCAACATTCCTCAATTGCCAGCTCCTCCTGTGCCTCCCGAGATCATCGCTTCAGAGCAAGATCGTCAACTGCAGCTGCAGTACGAGCAGTGGCTTAATCACCAACACCAGATACTCTCTCAGCAGCAGAAGTATTACGAGACTGAAGTGCAGAAGCTTCGAAAAGTCAGGAAATCACTGAATAGCAAACAAAGACAACTTCGTAAATCAGGCAACGAGTTGACTGAAAGTGATTCAGCAGAGCTACAAAGGATCTCGAGTGAGCAAGCGGTGCTGCAGAAGCAACTAGACACAAGCAGAAAGCAGACACGGCAGCATGGAATGTTGATTCAAGAGTATCACAGCAAGCAACAGCAGAGACAAGCCCTGCCTCAAACAAGTGAGCCATGCTCGCCACTCATGTCCCCCTCACAGCATTCATCACCCATGCACAGTCCTGCTGCCCTTGTATCTCACAGTCCCGGGCCCGGAAGTGTACCAAGCATGATTCAACATTCACCAGCTACATCGATGATTCAACACAGTCCAAATCCACCGATGCTTCAACACAGTCCAGGGACTCAGCAGTCAGCTAATCCAGGGACTATGTCGCCACACAATATGCAGCCTTCTCCAAGGATTGGTACTCCTCACTCTCAGGGTGAAGAAAGTCCTTTCAGTCCAGGTGCGATGCCCTCATCAGGAATCTGTGGATCAACAGCCACTCGCATGGCCTCTCCCCAGCATCGTGCTGTGATCAGTGGCAGACTTGCCACAAGTCCTGGAGCATTTCCACAAGAAGCTCGGACGACTCAGCAGATTATTTCTGAGCAAGGTGTAAGACTACAAAATATTCATCAGAGATTCGTTCGACCACCAGCAATTGGAGAGCTTGGCCAGAGACCCAGGATGCAGATGCAAGGAGGAATAATGTATGGTCAACGATCGCCCCTGGGCAGTCCTCAGCCAGTTCAGCAGCCAATGATGACTCAGCAGCAGCACCAGCAGATGCTCCAGCGTCAGCAGATGATTCAGCAGCAGCACGAAGTCAGTGCTATCAATCAAGAAGGACAGAATGTCATCAATCAACGTACACTGCAATTAGCACAGCAGAGACAGCAGATGATGCAACAACAGGTCCAGCAATTAGCTCAGCAGCAGCACAGACAACAGCAATTCGTTCAAATGCAGCAGCAACAGCAGGTTCAACAGCAACAACAGCAGCAACAACACGTCATGCAGAAGCCTCCAAATTCGCCAATGGTGTCTCAACCAGCAAGCTCACCGAGTCCTCAATTGCACCAGCAGATTCAACAAAACTATGGTCAACCTCCGAGCTCCCCAATGCCACGCAGTCCCATGGTGCAGCAGACAATGAGCTCACCTATGCTGCAGCAACAATTGTCTCAGAATTCTCAACCTCCCAGTCCAATGGGCAACAGAATTCATCCTCCATCAACATCGCCTATGGTATCTCAGTACCAACCGTCGAGTCCAATGGCTCGTAATCATCCCTCAACGTCTCCAATGCTGCAACATCAACTGAATAATCAACATCACCCTCCACCATCACAGACTCCAAATTCACCCATGCCTAGAAGCCCCATGGTTGCTGGCTCACCGATGCAGATGCAACGTCGACAATCGAATGGCAACAGTCCAGCAATGCCTGACCGGCCACAGAGTGTTGAAAATCCAGGAACACCTCGGACACCTCACACCCCTCATACGCCACACACTCCACATGCTTACACTCCTTCACAAAATTCTGGTGGCCATCAGGGAGATCAGCAGCAGCAACAGCAGCAGATGTCTCAAGAGCAGTCGAATCAATCTGTAGATCATAATCAAAATCGTGGTGGTGGCAATCCACACAATCCCCTCAATCCAATTCCATTGATGAAAAACTTTGGACGTTATGGATACTTCAAGCTTGGCCTGAGAGGTGGGTCGCCAATGTGGTCTGCCAAGCCCGAGTCCAGCAAGGGAAAGACTGCAGAGCCTCGGATCACAACTTCAACGATGTCCAGCAGCCTCGCGGATGACAAGCCCAACACTTCGGCAGTGGTACACAGGAAAACAGGTATTTCTCAGTCAAAAATAAATAGTTTAGTGTGCGCAGATTACAATGATTTTGATGATGACTCGCACACGCCACCACAAACTCCACCCACCTCGGCGTTGGAGCCAAAGGCCAGCAGTGCTGCGAATGCAACCTCAAGTCTTGCCTCTGAAAAATCAACAACTACTGCTTTATCTTTAGGGAGTCCAAGCGACAAGCTCGAGGCAATTCCTGACACGACTGATTACGATGATGACAAAACTATTGTCAACGAAGAAGTGACTTTGAGTTCCACAGCTCAGAGGGACAACGACGACATCACTGTAATTGAAGAATTTGCTGAGTCAGAATTGGTCGACGTGGCCCTGGGAGCTCTCGATCCTGACATGCAGGAGGAATATGTCCTCTTTGACTCTGATATGGTCGTGGATATCTCTGTCGACAGCAATGATTCTCTGAGTCATGCTCTTGTGAATAATACTAATCAGAGCCATGATCTTGTTCAGATTCTGGAGATTGAACAGTCCCACGTGGACGATCAGGGACTGAGTGACGACGAGCTCGTTCCCACGCAGACTACAAACAAAAAGGGCTTGCGATTGGACATTGTGAGGACCCTACAGAGTGGAAAGCGTCTCGTCACAGTGACAGATACACCAGAATCTCCGGAGCAGGAAGAAATGAATGTAGATCCTTCTCCAGGTGCTTCGCCCTTCATGGATCACTCGCCTGGCCATGACCTTATGGCTCTCGTTGGGGAATCAGAGATGATGATTATTGATCCCAGCAGCAAGTCTCCTGAGGATAATTGTTCAAAGGAGTTTTGTGGAGAGGACGAAACAGACAAAGCTGAAAGCAACGGCGCGTTTGAAAGCTCTCTGAAGACTTCAGAGTCCGTGCTGAGCATTGAATCTCAAGCTGCACCTGAAATGAATGAGGAGAAAAGTCCTCCATCGTTAAATTTTGCAAAAAAGTCATCATTGCCCCAGGTTCCATCTTCCAGCGTTGACGAGGTAGACACTGGAGACACAAGTGTGATGAAACCGGTGGTATCTTATCCCACTACATCGACAGAACCTCCAATGACATCTAGTGAAATGGCTAGCAGCAATACAAGCTCTGAAACGATAGCTAAACCGACAGCAGTCACTGCGATTACTGTATTGAATGTATCAAAGAAAATTGGCCTTACTGCATTGAGCGATAATCAAAAACAACAACCAATATTGCCTTCATCGATGATGAGCATCGTGGCAGACGCGAAAATAGCTGCAAAGTTTAGTCAAACTGCGATGGAAATATCTACAGTGAAAACACAGGCAGTTAAGTCTATTGCTACAATAACAGAGCAACACGATTCTAAAATTTCTAATGTCAATTTGGTAACTTCGAAATTACTTGAGACAATAGCAGACAGACCCGAATTGAGTATTTGTAGTATTTCAAATGACAGTATTACCCTCTACCCTGTGACTGTTGAGACTTCAGAGACGATAATAAATTCAGCTAGACTTCCAGTCACAGTAAAATCGACATCAGTTACTCTATCAAAGCCGAAAATGTCCATCTCTGAATTAACTCCAAAGGAAATTGCAGTGGCAACATCAAAGTCAGGCTCTATCGAGACTGAAACGGGAGCTTGTAACAAGAGTGAACCGAAGATAAAGAAGGAATTTGAAGAGAAACGACAAATCGAAACATCGAATGCAGTTACGACGATGAGCAACTGCACTTATATGAGTGCAGAAGCAATTGACGGACCTTCTTTGGAAGAGAAAAAATCTGAGACTCTAAATACAACAGACGAGCTTGAGAGCATGCTAGAAGCAATCCACAATCCTGCTGAAAATGCAATCAATGGAGACGACAAGAGCTTTGACGATACTTCTGATTGTGCACCACTCAAGCGAATATCACCTGTATCTGATGAAATGTCTTTAGTTAACATCTTAGAGAATGATTCAGAGCCTGCTGCAATTAATGAAAACAAGAAAGACACCTTAAATGAAAATAAAAAACAATTAAACCCCACGGGAACAGAATTATTGAAAGAGTGTTTATCAAATGCGTCACTAACGACTGACACAAAGGAAAAAATCGAGGTATCTTCAAGTAAATCGTTTCCAGATAATGTGAATCCCATAAATGAAGTCGATGAATCATCAGACGACATTCTGGACATGCTGCAGAATATAATTGCCTCGAAACCAGAAATGGCAAATACAAATATCTTAGACGAAGAACACAGGACAAGAAAGTCTAACTTGATTTACCAGCTGCCAACACCACTGGATACCTTGCCTCTGAACATCCTTCAAGACTCTTTGATGGACCTTGAGCAGCCTGGACTAGAGAATGATCAACAGCGGATTACTCAAGACGCGGCAAAAATTAAAAAAATCACAAAGTCGACGACACCAATTTCAGAGACTTTAACAGTGCCGAAAAAGAGTCCTCTACCTATACAACAACCTGCTCCCGTTGCTGTAAACACTGTAGCCCAGTTGCAGAAGAGCACCACTACGGTTCCGCATCTCTCTCCTCTGTCAAAGCCCACGGAGTTGACGTCAAATGTCGCCAATGTGTCTCACCAACTGCGAACGCTTCTGTCTTCTCTACAAACCAATCATTCTCAGAGCTATACCACTGCTCAAGCTGCTTTAGTGACCATGGTGTCATCAACAATGTCTGCATCCAAGATAGGAACTGTCATAACAGCCACCACGACTCCTCCTCTTTCGAATTCTTTGAATAGCTCTTTGGCAAATTTAAACTTTAGACTTCAAGCAACAACTGCAGTTATTTCAAGTACATTACCATCTACAAAATCCACTGCTGATACGACGACAACAGCTTTCTCTCTTCAGTTAAAGGACAATCCACCGAACGTAATTTCCTCCTTGGGAAAGACCACAGGTTCTGAGCAATTCACCCGGATCTCTGCAAGCACCATTCAGTCTCAGTCACTCGTCAATCTCCCACCTGCTCCAACGACTGCATCGAGACCAGGAACTAATTCTGGAATTTCAATCACCTCTAACGCGATGTTGAATGCCATGCTTTCTGGAACAACTTCAGTGAAGCCCTCCATAGCTGGTCATAGAGCTAACACTATCGTAACGCAGACAAGCAACCTCCTGAGTTCAGTTTTGCCTTCTGCAACGGTTCAAAGACCGCAGAATCTTCAAGCAATCTTACAAGTGAGCTCGACATCAACTTCAGTACCATCAAGAGTAGTTGTTAATGCATCCTCTGCGACCATAGCGACCTCCTTGATACAGAGTGGAAAGACTGTGATCCCTCCAATGGTCACCAGTGTGCCAAATACCATCAATGTTACCACATCCATCCTCCAATCGACTCTGTCCCAAGCTCCGACTCTTCTGCATTCGCAATTAACGTCTGGACAGGTACAATACAAGTCCACAGGCCTCCTGCCAATTGACAACAAGAGTAATGAACTAGAGAGCCATGTACAGAGCTCATTAGCTAAAGATGTCGAAGAATCAAATAAGACCCAAATATCAACACCAAGATCAGAAGGGGAATCCACGAAAATATTGAATTGTCAAAGAATGGAAGAATCTCAGTCGCAAAATGTCCTCTTGAAGCAACTTCTGCAAAATACCGCATGTGCATCGACAACTTTGGCCTCGAATACGGCTTCAGCACCAAGTCTACCAAACGTTCCATCCCTCGAGGCTCAATTGGCTCGACCTGTGCCTCCAATACCCTCGACTCTGCTTCCTCCATTGCTGAATAAAACCTCCACATCGAAATCGACACCTACAAAGCAAATTATGACTAGAGAAACGTCGTTCGTGTCTCAAGCAATACCTCTGAGGACTCAAAGTCCTCCAATGAAGGATCTACCGAAAGTTACGACTCCTACAGTTTCCTCGCTGCCTGTAACATCAGACCAAACCATAGTTCAGAGACCCGTTGATGCTGTGGCCAAGCAAATGGGTAATCAACCACCGAAAGTCACGCCATTGATTCAGTCAACTCAACCAACTACAGTGGCAAAGTCCATTTACACACAACCCAAAATCGAGCCAACGACTCCTCCTCAACAAGAGCCAATCGTCAGTCAACCGCCTCCACCAGTGAAGACGATTCCCACAAGCGACTCTTTATCGATACCCGATCAAAATCAGACGCAGATGCGTGTATCAACAGTTCCGACGTCGTTTTCGAGACTCGTCACTCCCTTAAGCAAACCAACGATGACAATAGCAGCTTCAAAAGCAATTCAAGCACCACCACAAGTGCCCAGTAACGTTCAACAATCACCCCAGCCTTCGACACCGATTGCCACAACGCCGCCACAGACTACAGAGCCACAAACACCGACTCCTGTACAGAAACCAGGACCGCCAATTCAGCAGATCCAACACCAGCACCATCTTCATCAGCAACAACAGCAGTCACGGCAGAAAGTGTCGACTCCACAGCCAGCATCTCTTGTCAATTCCATACAACCGTCAGTGCCTCACACAATGGCCCATCCCCTGGGACGTCAAGTTCACCTGCCACAGGGTGCAATTATACAACATACAGTGCCTTTAGTGGAAGTTAAAAAGGAAATCCTGGATGAAGTTCTGTCTGGTAGCACTCCTTCTCACGTTTCTGATACCAAAGACTTTCTTACTGCCAAAGAGGAGCTTATGGATAGTTCTATTGACGACAAAACCGGTGAGTAATCCTTTTTTATTTATTTATTTATCACTTCCACTATATTAAATTCTATTTTTAATTTTATATCTCGTATAGATCTGAAAAAATTAAAGAGGCGCCAGTACCAACAAAAGCGACGACAGAGTCAGGGGAAGGACGCATCAGCTGCACCGCAGAAGAAGCGTTCGAGAAAAGTCTCACGTCTCGATGAGGACTATGATACATTCATCGACAATATCATGCAGCAACTGCGTCAGCTACAGCCAATGGCAGTGCTGGAGCCTCTTTTAGGACGAAATTATGGCGTTTGTCCAAGCTTTGGCTCGGGCGATCTTTCGAAAATGGGCAGTCAGAAGGACTACAATCCGCGGACTGGAGATCTCACAGGAGTTTATGGTGTCGCGAGACTCATGGGGGTATCTGATCATTACAATACCCAGCCATTTGGTGAGCTCGAGCCCTCGGCACCCCAGCAGCCTGCCTCGACTCAACGAGGATTCTACGATCAAGAGTTTCCCCCTCTGAAGCTCGATGACTCGAATGAGAAGAAGGAGAACTCGTTGTCTATGAGTCGTGACGTTGATACACCAGATACGATTGTCAGCTCATCCTCGCCGGAATGTGTTATTCCTGAATTCGTACATCACTTTCCTGGGCTGAGATTGGTCGAGGAGGAGTCGGACGAGGAGTCTGATTGGCTAAAGCGAGTTTCACCGGTCATTCCACTCATCTCGCCCATCCCGATAAGACTCAAGCCAGCTTACATCAAAGACACGGCCAAACAGGACAAAGAAAATCTTGGAGCGACAAGACTGGGCAAATCACCGCCCGTGGCACTGCGTGAGAATGGAAATGTCACGGTTACCTTGACTTTGAACAGTCAGGCAGCTGATGATATCATGGGAGTATTGAAAGACTTGGCGAATATTCTCAATATATCTCCACCGAATGGGTATCAGATCGTTGAGCGAACTACCACTCCACCTAGTCACAAGTTGGGGCTGTACCGGACCAAGGGAAAGGATGGAAAAGAAGGAGGTGAGTTATTTGAAGACTTTAAGTTACAAATAAATAAGACAAAATATGTTCAGATTATTTATGGAATGCTTTCTATTTTTTTAATTTTTTAATTTTTT
>JABSMT010051354.1:0-13207 GCA_018902335.1 Eumacrocentrus americanus
AACTGTATATTAAAAAAAAAACTTATCTCAATATTTCTCAATCACTCTCATTACTCGCTCAATTATTCCAATAACACCCATTATCAATGATTACAGTATCATTTTACAAAACAAATATTACATCATTATCAAGAATTGCTGTGCAATAACGTAAACATTACCAAAAAATCCTCTCTACAATTAGCCGAGCTTGACCTTCAATAAAATTTCTTCCACAATCGTCAATAAATTTAATATCTACAATCGCAGAAGACAAAGACTGGAGCATGGGCTATTCAAGTTACAAGGTCGCCCTGTTTTCCTGCAAGGTCTTCTACTGGATTTTTCACGAAGCCCAATAGCTGGTCAACAGCAATAAAATCCTCAGGAAGTCGCTCGTTGTCATCAATTATTCCTAATTAATTCCTAACAGCCTATTAAATTTTGTCTCAATTCAATTTTCCATTTCTTCACAATGTAAGTAATTCAAACGAAATTTTTAATCAGAAAGAGTAAACCCAAGAACAAAGACTTACGACTCTTTAAAATTGTCGTAATTATCATTAATTATCTGCATTATGTATACAACATCGGACACGACGTGATGTACATGGCTGCACACAAGTGCAGAGGGAATGCAACCGAAGCGATTGAAGAATATATAGTGGACGCATATAAAAACGCACGACAGTGTGGGCAATGGCCTCGGACGAACATTCATCTCGTTCAGTTCGTCTCATTGCTGCAATGAAAGTGTACGTCAGTGACATGCACATGAAGACGACGAGCAGCGAGAGACAGCGATGATTGACAATCATATCTTTAATTGAGTGCGATGATATATTTCGCTTTAATCTTGAGTCATTTATTATTCCTTATCAATGAAACATTGAAAAGAAAGCACTGAAGATACTTCCCCAAGGCAAGTGTAGCTCATAGTATCATTGAAAGAAGAAATGAAAGACTTTCTTCTATTAGATTGCCGTTGACGTCAATGACCTCTTCTTCGACCTGTTGATCAGTTAGAAATTATTCATAGACCTCTCTATACGTATCAAGTTAAATAACACATGTTTTTCTTCCTTAAAAACATCGTTTGTTGATACAAATCTTGTTTTTCTTCGTCTCTGAATATCAGAATATATGTAACAGAGATATAATGACGACTGAAGAAATATAAAAGAAATAAACAAGCTTGTTTACATCGAAAGCATTGAGAAAAATTGATACTACATTCTTTATAAATAAATATGCACGTAGTGCATGAGGTTTTACTTCAGTTTATCGCGAAGCATTGCAAAACTTCGTTGGCAATTGGAAGCCCCACCACTTAGACAGTTGATTAGACTCGAAGATTTCTACACTTTTCCCTTGTGAATGTGTACTGGGACAGGAGTCAATAGTGGAATTTGATAATAGCTTGTTGCTTTTTTAAACGTGGCAATCAACCATGACGAGGATCAAAGCACTCTGTGCATCTGCTGTGGATCAGTATTGCAGTGGCATCAGAAGCATTGTCAATCGAACAGGCGACATGTTTCGTACAGCCAAGTCCAAGGTATCATCACTATGTTCACTTCTTATTATACCTGAAATTAATTATTTCAAGTATTAAAAAAAATATGAATTCTTATTTGTACTTTAGTTATCGCCGTGGAACTCACAATTGAGGGCAAGAAGAAGTGTCCTCACTAAGGCCACAGAAGATCCAAAGAATATTAAACCAACTTTACCAGAATTTGCTGATGTCGTCATAATTGGTAAGGAATAAATACGAAATAAATGAAGTTGATTGAGAATAAAATTAATTATTTTTTTTTAGGCGGTGGAAGTGCTGGTTGTAATGCTCTGTATCATTTGGCAAAGCGAGGAACCAATGCTGTACTTCTAGAAAAATCAAAGATCACTTCTGGGACGACATGGCATACTGCTGGCATGTTTTGGAGACTACGACCGAGTGATGTCGATATTCAACTGCTCGACAGCACTAGAAACATGCTGATGCAACTGGAAGAAGAGACTGGAGTCAATCCTGGATGGACACAGAATGGAGGGCTTTTCATTGCTCACAATGAGGTGAATAATCTTGTCTTTTAACTCAACAAGAATTCTCTTGACTGTTAATGAGAAATTCAATAATCTAGATGAGAATATCTGAGTATAAACGACTAGCCACTGCTGGAAAATACTTTGGAATCGAGTCACACATGATATCTCCACGTGAAGCGACGGAATTGTTTCCATTGTTGGATGAGAACAGCTTCACTGGAGCACTCTACAGTCCTCAGGATGGAGTGATCGATCCCACGATGCTCGTGACTGCCCTCACGAAATATGCAAAGAGTCAAGGCTCTAGGGTAATTGACAAATTAATTTAAATAAGAACGAATTTAAAAGATTGAGAATAATTCCTATTGCAGGTCGTTGAAGACTGTCAAGTGACTAGGATTTTGACGAAGGAAGACGAATTTGGTTGGAGACATGTAACAGGAGTGGAGACTCCTCATGGGACAATTCAAACACGATGCATTTTAAATGCTGCTGGAGGATGGTCCGGAGCCATCGCTAAAATGGCAGGACTTAACATCCCAATAATTCCTATGAAGCATGCTTACGTTGTGACTGAACCAATAGAAGGTGTTCAAGGTCTTCCTAACATTAGAGACCACGATAGTAATATTTACATCAAAGTCCAGGGATCATCGCTGGCTATTGGTGGCTACGAACCCAATCCAATCATTCTCAAGTCTGTAAGTAATTCGAAATCATTTAAATAATAATTTATAAACCCAGTCATAAAGTCTAATTTATTTTAGCTGCCTCGAGACTTTATCTTCAGTCTGTTCGAGCTCGATTGGACTGTTTTCAACACTCACGTGAACGCAATGGTGGAATTAGTGCCTAAGCTCGGTCAAACGGGAATAAAATCAACAGTTTGTGGTCCAGAGAGTTTTACACCTGACCATAAGCCAATAATGGGCGAGGATCCTCGCTGTGCTGGATTTTTTTACTCGTGTGGATACAATAGCGCTGGAATGATGTATGGAGGTGGTTGTGGAGAGCAAATCGCCTCGTGGATCATTGATGGACGACCTGAAAAGCATATGTATAGCTATGATATTAGACGATTTACTCCAGATCAAACGAGAGACTCTGTTTGGGCAAATGAACGATCTCATGAGGCCTATGCCAAGAATTATAGCATTGTCTTTCCTCACGATGCCCCATTGAGTGGACGCAACTTCAAGAAGGATTTCTTCTACAATGTGAGGGTTTGATAATGAAAAAAAAATTAATTAGATTAGATTTTTTATTTTTAAGAGTATCATGGCTGTTCTAGTCACTTATTAAGCATGGAGCAGTCATGGAAGAAGCTCAGGGCTGGGAGAGACCAGGATGGTACCAACCAGGGAAGATAACTTTAATTCAGCCATACGATTACTACGGAAGCTATGGATCTACGAAAAATAAGAAAAATGACTATGTTCAGGCACTGAAGAAGGAATATACCTTCGATTTCCCTGAGCATCATGACATAGTAAGTTATTAATTTACGAAAAAAAATTAATTATAGAAATGGAATCAAGGATCATATTTTTTAGATTGGAGCAGAAGCTTTAGCATGTAGAAACAAGGCAGCTTTATTCAATCTCTCGTATTTTGGAAAATTCTATCTCTGTGGACCACAGGCACAGGAAGCAGCAAACTATTTATTCACAGCTAATGTCGATCGTGAAATAAATAGAACAGTTTACACGTGTATGCTGAATAAACAGGGAGGCGTGGAAGCTGATTGCACTGTGACTTCTATAGAGGCAGGCTCTGGAGGTGTAGCTGACCCAATATTCCAGAAAAAGGCATTTTACATAGGTAAAGACTTTTTTCATCACCAATGAAGACCTGGAATTAATAAAAAAATTTTTTTATGTTTTTCAGTTACTGGAGGAATGTCTTCCTATCACGCGTTGTCTCACATGAATAGAGTACTTAGGAAAAGAGGATTTGAGGCTTCTATTCACGATGCTACTGATACTATGGGTATTCTTTCACTTCAAGGGCCAAATAGTCGATACATCCTTGAAGAAATAACTGAAAAGGACCTCGCGGACAAATTCTTCCCTTTCTCGACCTCTAAAGTCTTGAATATCAAGGACAACCTGGTTCGAGCTTTTAGAATCAGCTTCGTTGGTGAACTTGGATACGAACTACACATTCCTAGTCAATCGTGTGATAAAGTCTTCAATGCTCTGATGAAGACAGGCAAAGATTATGGGATAAAACTGGCAGGATTCAGAGCAATGTACAGTCTGAGCTGTGAGAAGGGTTATCATTTATGGAATACAGATCTGAGGATGAATGATAATCCTGTCGAGGCAGGTCTTGGCTTCGTTTGTCGAAGACATGGTGATTATGCAGGGAAAAAGGCTGTGGATAATCTCAGAGCTAATGGAATGAAGAGAAAATTAGTTCAACTTCATGTCAAAGAGTGAGTTAACAATCTGTACTTATCTATATAGAAATTATTTCACTAATAATGAAAGGATATTTTATGTTATGAGTAGCCGAGTTGCTCTGTGGGGTTTGGAAACAGTTTATCGAGATAATGAGCTCGTGGGATACCTCAGGAGGGCAGAGTATTCGTATACATTCAAAAACAGTATTGGACAAGCGTAAGTATCACTTTTAATGGCCATTTTTCTATTAACATTAATTTATAACTCTATAAATTTTATTTGTATCAATTTTTTTTTTAGATATATTGAACACCCAGGTGGGGAGAATGTGACAAAATCATTTTTAGAATCAGGTAAATATGAGATTGAAGTAATGGGTGTGAGATATCCAGCAAAAGTATATCTTCAAAGTCCATTTGATCCAGAAAACAAAAGACTGCAAGGCTTATACAGCTCTGATTGTGTATCTCCATAAAAAATTGTGATTTATTTTTAATTGGTTTATCTTTATCAATTAGAATTAATTTAAATGCTCTCTCACACACACATACCTCTCGTAACTGTCGATAACTACGTACGTTTGATGAAGACATTCCTTTTCATTTGTATTCGTCATTATTTCGAATTAATAAATAAAACTCTATCCTGCTAGAGGATTGGCATGTATCGTCACACTATTTATCCTCGTTTCATTCAGTGGTTTGTAGTTTTTAGGATTGACTGGCAGCTTTTCCAACTGCTCCAGTGTATCCAATCCATCAATGACTCTGAAAATATTTTTAGCATTGCAATAACAAGTTCAGTGATCTAACTATAAATCGAGTAAAGACTTTACTCACTTGCCAAACAGTGTGTACTTTAAATCCAAGTGCGGCTGAGCTGCGTAAGTAATAAAAAATTGACTACCATTTGTATTGGGTCCATTGTTAGCCATTGACACTAGACCTCTAGCATTGTGCTTCAGTTCTTCTTTGAATTCATCCTCGAATTTTCGATTCCATATCGACGTGCCACCTTTGCCTGTTTGCAGTGGATCGCCAGTTTGCACGATAAAGCCTTTGATATTGCGATGAAAGAGACAACCATTGTAGTAATCACTCGCACACAATGCCAGGAAATTCTATAGCAAATATTGAGGGTTAGGAATCAATATTACACCATTATTAACTGCAAAGTATATAAATAAAAAAATATATGTGTACATTAAATAATAGAAATCAATTGAACCGGTAATACATTACCTCACACGTTTTCGGACACAATTCGCAGAATACCTCAATCTTTATATCCCCAACGTCTGTATGAAGAGTAACACTCTGAAAACGAACAAAATTTGATGAAAATCTATGAATTATTATAAAAGCATATTCTGCAAATAATCTATAAATAATTCACAAACCATTGTCACGTTTGTTATTATCAAATTTCTCTCTCAAATTCCAAAACAAATACGTCATAGAAGAACGTCGTCCTCCAGTACATTGAACTGTACATATACACAAAGCTCGGCCATTTTGAAATTTGTCATATGACCGCCATGTTCGAATATCGACAAATTTCAATTGAATTTAATACAAAATAATTTAAAATCCACCTTAGAAATACATAAATAAAATATTGCCAACATGTATCTTTATTTTATCTCAATAACAATGACATAAATCCTCTTAAAAAACCGTTAGATAGTCTTGAATTGAACTACGTAGTAACTGGAAAGGAATTTGCAAAGCAGCGCCACCAAGTCGACAGAAATACACTCCACTCGTCGTGTGCGTTAGTGAATCGCGGTTTTATAGACAAAAGTAAATTCAAAATTCCCGTGGTATTTCCGGGCTGAAAAAAAATTCGCAGTGTGTTCAGCGTGAGCCGCGATTCAGCGTACTAGCGTGAGTTAACCAAAAAAAATTGTAACAACAGCAAAAATAGACAAAGCCAGTGACAGTGTGTACACCGTGGCAAGTGGCATCTCTCAGAGAAACCCGTCACTTTGGGACGCATGACGTAATTGTATTGATCGCGCAGAAGAAGAGAGCCGAAAGTCGCGCATTCGCCATCTTGGACGAATTGTGGAAAAGAAGAAGTTTGTGTGTCCCGCAGGCGCGTTAACAATTGTCGGAACTGTAATCCGCGGCGATCCGTACTAAAAGTAGTTTAATTGGGATTCAAACCCGTTTGTGAACTGGCAACCCATTTGGACGGACCAAGGTGAGTCATTATTTCGACGATCCGTGGCCATGGATCCTTTTTGTCGAAGGCAATAGCCCCGGGGACGAGCGGGGGCCTCGCCGAGTCCTGGCGGTTCATCTTAGGGTCCATGCAAAACCGTTATTCAGCTCTCATGCGTCGTATCGTTGGAAATCCTGCAATTTTACCGTTGACGACAACGAAATTACGCGGAGAAAATGCCGCTTCCCATTGTTTTGACATCGGCGACGACTCTTTCGAGGGTTGGGTCCTCAACAGACTTCGTAGTTTCATCTCCCTTCGGCGTCCTTGGCATTCGAGTGTATACCTTCGCTGCCACGATAACAGACAATTTTTTTTTGCCCCCGAGAACTCCCCAATGATATCGAAAGGCTAACTATATATGTAGTATCTCTTGTGTCTCTATCTCTCTTGGTTTAACGCGCGAGAGCGGCTAACAAAGCTTTTCCTTGACGGAGACTACGGAACAGCCAATTCCGGCCTCTTGTCAGCCTTTTACGTTCCATTGGCGCAATCACCACGCGCGAATTCTTTTTCTTTGCCCCCGTGCAAAATTGAAATACTAGGCGAGAACGGCTCTGCCTTCCTTCGTTCTGTGTCGAGAGATCCTGTGGCGACGTCATTTCTGACGCTCTTCTTTTTTGTCTCTAACTTCGCAGTTAAATGTATCCAGCTTGGGCACTTTAAACTCATTTTTTTGTTGTGGATACCTGAGAAATTCATCTGGATTTATTGTTTATTTATGTCATGCTGATTGACTCACAGTGCCTCTTTCTATGGGTGCCAGATGACAGGCACAACACTGATTTATGATTGAATTACCTAGATAGATCATGGGTATTTAATAATAACAGTTTTTGTATAATGAAAACATTTTTTTTTGTTTATTTGATTCGCAGACAAAGGGTTCGTTCGTTGGGTCTGAGTGGTACTAAATGATTGCCTGCAGACAGCATGTCTACTATGTCGGGGATTGTGTCGAAGGGGGAGAAAGGAAAATCCAAGTTTCAATCACTAGATATCAATAAATTATACGGAGTGAGCAGGGTAAGTGGAATAATCCATCCAATCAGCTCAATAGTCGCTAAGAATTCTTCAGAAACATCCTCATATTAATACTAACAATACACAAATGATCTAGGGAGAATCTTTGGAACAACACCAGCAGAAAAGCACATTACCACGCAAACATGGCATGCAGAGTTTGGGAAAGGTGCCTTCGGCACGGCGTCCACCGGCTAATCTGCCTAGTTTGAAAAGTGAATACAGCAGCAGTGATCCAGCTGTAAGTCTTGTACCTAGTGGCGGAAGCGGTTGGGCAACAACCAAGGAATCAGCACCATTATCTACAGTCACAACCAGCAACGCAACAGCTGCCCCGCCAGCCGACACTTCAACCGTAAATAGACTTTCTACAGATTCCCAAGATCATGGAACTTATTGATTATGAAAAGCAATTTATTGGCTGTTAACTATCTAATTATTGTCGTCATTTGCTTTTTATAGACGAACTCATCTCCGACACAACAATGTACGGTAGCGACGACTCCTGTATCAGCACCAGCACAGCAGCCTTCACTGCCAGGACAACAGCAGAATACTTCCCAGTCTCCACATCCCTCAGAAGCAGGAGGCAAATCATCATGGAGTGCAATTATGAGCAGGCCAGGGGATGCCGGTATGTGAATTAATCATGTAAACCTTTTTTATCGTTCATAATAAAGATAAGAATGTAGTAAATGAACTTAAAGAGGTTTGTCAGCATATAAAAGAGCATAATAAGTAATATTCATATTAATTTCGTCATTTATTCTGTTAAATTGTGGGATAATAATGTTTTAATTAATGATAACGTTGACAAACCTTCTTAAATACTTATTGTGGATGTGAATCGGCATAGTAACCATCAAAGAAAGCCTGTAAGGAATCATAGTTGGACAATAATTCTCACTGATGAATTATATTAGTTACGTGTTAGACCATGGTGGAGACTGATTAGTTTGTAATAATAGAAGAAAAGAAATCGGGCGATGTCGATCGAATGGCGCAAATTAATCGATAGGTTCGCCGGTCGTGTCAGCTGCGGTTGGTTACGCGGGGCTCGTGGGGGGCGGTCGAGCGGGAAGAGGTGCCCTCGGACTGAGTTTCCTCGCCCATCAGTCCCCGCAGTTCCAACACGAGTTTCCCAGTCTCAGTGGACAGCCCTCCATTCAGAACCAGAATCAACAGTCCTCGACAACGTCCAATGCGATCTCGGTCAATGCTCAGCATCAATCGTTGCTACCGCAACAACCGTATTCCCACAACCACTCAGGTGGGATGCTGTTAGCAACGTAGCTGCTAGATTCGTTACCCTTTTTGCTAGTAGTCGTTGTCCTTTTTTTTTATTATATTTTATTTCTTTCACTGCATACCAAGAGGTTAGAGCTTTATGCCCCCACTTGCCTGAGGTACTTTTATATAGATCTTTTATTTATTATTTGGTACGCTTTTTTTCTTCAGTTTGTAGATGATTCTGCGAACGTTTAGTTTCGAAGAATTATTAGATAGATTTTTTTTACCTTTGTCCAAGTTTTATTCCTCATATCACAGTCCAGGGTTCTCTTTATATCGCTCTCATTCAAAGTGAAATGATTTCATTTCATTTTTTGCGTTTTAGATGTTTTATTGTTACATTCCAAATAATTTATCTTGCCTGCCTCTTCACGAGGTCGCACATTTTTCATTATTACGAATTATTTTGTCATCATCAATCATCTTCATCATCATCATTGTTTAATTATTTTTATATATCAAAAATACACATACATATATACATCTGTATTATATCAATGTGGTGAATGCTGTTCGTTCTCCTGACGCTTGAAAAATTTGAGAATCAGGTTTAAAACATGACAAAAATTGTGTGTGCGAACAGGAGGTGCGTCAGCCAGCCAACAACAGCAGCAGTCACAGCAAAATCGAGAACTGAACGCACAGTACGGGCCTGGTCCGAGCCTACGTCCACAAAGTAATTGATATAAGTTCTGACAAATATTAATTAACCAAAAAAAAATCATTCATTTAAGTCAGGAAAAATAAATTACTGATGTAATCTCAATGAGTTTATTCCATATAAATAAAATATTATTTTAGTGCTATTCAAAAAATCTTTTATGTACTTTAGTATTTTTTTACCGTAATGTTTATCTATGAATTTCGAACTACTATTCTGAAAAACAAAAACACTTTTAGTAATCATGATTCGCCCTAGCCAAATACTGCCAGGGTTGTACCGGCGTATTTACATTATTACCGACAGACCAAATTTATTTATGATAATAATATATTGAAAGGTCGTTTATCCTAAGCCCAGGGAAGTTTAATGTATCATAAATGAAGTGAAACATTTCTAACGCCAGAGCGCACAATTCCAATATTATTTAGAGCACGATTACAATCAGTATCATTCAAAAAAATAAATAATTAATGAAATAACATAATTGATTTGAGTGAAAATTAATATTACAAACAAAAATATTGACCGTGAGTCCATGCGAACACTTGAATTATGATGGAAAACATATAATAATAATCGTTATCTACGAAATAGGGGTGCAATTGCTTTTTTTATTGGATGCAGTTTTAAGATTATAATAATTAAATGCGTTATATTTATCATTTCTCCGTCTTCAGATCTATCAATATCTTCCTCATTGTTTTCTTTTCTTGGAGAATAAACAAATGTCGGCAATGCATCGAGGATTATTCTATTATTATATCTTCGATTCCATTGAAACTAAATGTCACTAATTGTCGTTATGAAATAATTAATAATGACGAAATACATTCTTTTCTGTACTTTAAAAAATGTTTGCGTTTGATAATTAGGTATATATACCTTTGTTTAAGACAATTCGATACAATGTCTATATAAGAAATTACATATTCTGGACATTTGGTCAGTTCGGAGCGCCTCAGCGCAGTGTGTGTGCATTCTTATCTTGTAAAATGTAACTCCACGTCAACTGTACATTATAGAGAAATTTGTAAACAAAGATCCTCAGCAATAGTCTTCGAGTTTCTAGCTGCTTTTGTTTCTTTTTTGTTTTATGAAAAAAAGAAGCCAATAGAGAAAAATGTTCTGATATTGTGAGAATTAAAACCCTGAGAGTTTGAAAGACAGAGACCAAGATTATCGAATCATTTAAAGCTCATCCTTTCTCATTTTGTTTCATTTTAATTCCCTTTTATATATGTATGTAGAGGCACATATATTTACATTACGAACTATTCTAGCGGACCTTTACCTGCTCTTTGTATTGTTTAGATTTACTTTCTCGATAAAAATGGCTCGAATGATTAATTATAATCATACTATGACGATGTTGAGATATGAAATAAATTGTGTAAATATACAAAAAAGGTGTGGATTTATAGATATTCTTGGCGCTTAAAAAAAAAATATTTATATACATACATACTATATCGTTCAAGTATTTAAGTCGTTACAAAAATAATAATCAAAAAATATATACATATAGTGTATAAAAAAAACTTCAGAGAGCATGCCACGATTACGTACAATTCCATAAAACAACAACTGCTCTGAATATATTAATCCTACATTCAGCAGGAACATTAAGCATTAAATACAAGTACATAATTTTTTCTTTATCGTAGACGAATTGTTACTTCTTTGTATCAGCAGCCATCACAGACTCGTATGATGGTGGCGGTGCTAAAAACACAAAGTAATTAATGACAAACGCAATCTTTATAGTAAATGAAGAGAACAACAGTAAGTGTGGTGTTGGAATACTCTCGTTAACGCTGTACTGTGTCTTTAAATTTGTATTAAAACGACTTACGTTGATCTGAAGCGCTTCCAGGGGCTGTACATGAATTAGGCAAAACAAATCCAATATTTTGAGGCGATTGAAAACCGCCAGCAGGTGGATAGGGACATCCAGCGGCAGGCTGCTCTGGTGGATATGGAGAATTTCCTGGGGCCACGAATGAGGGATATGGTGTGGAAGGATTATCCTGCCATTTTTCGGAGGTCTGTGGTATGGTTGGAATGGGCATTGGATATAGAGTACTTGCATTTGCGTTCAAAGGGAAATCCATTGGAGCTGATGGAGCGACGTGTGGTGTTACAATAGTAGGCATAGAATAAGGAATATGTTGAGGAGTTAGCATCATCGTCTCAGTCGTCGTTTTTGATCCAATGAGAATGCCATATCTCTTATCAGTCGCACAATGACTACAATTCCATTAAAACAGACATTTAGTAATTTTTTCTCAGTGTATTCAGATGAAATATTTAATTATACTCACCATCCAGAAACGCTTACAATAATATTGAGCTCATAATTAATGTCTATGAGTGTGCAGTGCTGAAAATGAGAGAAAGGCACAGATGGTATTTGAAGGCCCACTACTACCTCAGACTTCTTTGGAAATGGACCTGGTTTTTTAGTTTGCTGGACAACTCGAGTTTCAGATTTCGTTTTGCCATATGGTGTTTCTGCATGAAAATCTAATTTCTGCAGACACAATAGAGAAAGATAGATATTGTGGGCAAATTAATCATATATCTTCATTATTCAAAGTATTATTTACTTGTTCGAGTGCCATTTTCACTTTTCTCACTTCAACAGAGTCAGATTGATTGTCGAAATTCACAGTTGCTTCAATGGCTTCGCCAATAGTAAAACCAGTTTTTGGCAATCGAAAACGAACCGTCATTGCACCTTGGCTGATGCATGGGACAGGAAAGCAACAGAAGCTCGATTCTTCTTCATCATCTACACCAATCTGTAATTTTTTTTTAGTTTATATATTGAACATTTTTACTGATTTAATAATTATTGATTGTATCCTACCATTGCATGTAAGTCTTCCAATTCGAATGGTGCCTCCACTGTGAATATCTCGGTTGTTTCGTGATCGAATTTCCAAGGTCTATCAAAGATTGCTTTGATGCTGTATTGGACATTACCAATGCTGTGCTCAAAACTACTCGGAATATTCCGACGCAGAGTGAATTCAAATGGAAAAACATGATGGCCACGTGCCATTTCAATAGACTCTCCATCTGAAAATAAATAAAAATGATGGGAAAGAGTTTCTATAACAGATATATAATAATAGATCAAATCAAATGACAAATATTATCGTTAGAAATGTATTTTTCTCTTTTACCTGGATGTCCAAATAGACAGAAGTCAGTTCGAAAATAAATTTCGTCGCCGCTGTAATAAGTTGTTCGTGATTTCTTTCCGCTTCCACTTGACTCGCTCCAACGAATTTCGCATTTTCCCTTAAATCTTAACTTGAGAGCTATCGTAAAATGAGAAAATATACTAAAACTAAAGGTTATTACTATAATAAATCAATAAATTATTTTGATTGGGACTTTCCGCGGAATTTATTATTTTCGGCAGAAAAGATTAGATATTGATAATTCTGTTGGTAAGCGATAAAAGGAGATAAGTCAATCAAAAAGTTTTATTAAAATCTTTTACAAAATTGATTATAGCTCGAAAATTATGCAAGATACGACAAAAATGCCGATGACCTTTTTT
>JABSMT010051365.1:0-13193 GCA_018902335.1 Eumacrocentrus americanus
CTACAAAAAAGTTATCTTGTATTTTTGTCGTATATACCATAGTTTCCGAGATATAATCAATTTTAAATTAAATTAAATCATTATACATTTACTAATTTTTTTTCTCAGTGTCAATCAAATAAATAATTGGATTTTTCGTGTATCATCTTCATGTATGTCGAGTTGACGTAAAATTGTATATCTATAAAAAAATTCTCTCTCATATTGAGCGTTTAAATAAGTTGCACTGATGATGTCTCCGTTGTCGTCCACTTGAATGGAATTAAATGGGTGGTGTTGATGCAGTTATTGAAACCGTGGAAGCATAATTATGTCCATTATCCTCATCATCATTACTGGGATCCTCCTCTTTTTCTTCCTTCTCAGACTCCTTCTCCGGCTCTGTGTAATTACCCGTGACAATGAGATACTTCTTCCTGATAATGTCCCAGTCAACGACACTCTCAATTCGCAGAGCCGTGTTAAACGACAATTGACTTCCAAGAGGACTCATATGAGCCCGTGACAGAGTTATACTGTCCTTATTAGGCCGAATTTGTCCTTTCTTAACTCTTGCCAACCATTTAGCACCCATTTTTGATCGTGGTGACAAATGACTTGTACGTTGTAGACCCATCATGTGCACCAACGACGGTCGTTTCTTCTTTGCTACACGCTGCTTGCACGTCTTGATGAAATAGACGATCCAGGTCGTCAGCAGATTCAGTGGCGATGGTGCTGTTGTCGTTCTGGAACATGCAAATATGTTTCTACATGCTGAACAATTTGTTCAATTTCTTCTTTCAAGCTTCCAAGCAGTTTTAAGGAGATTCAAAGCTCGAAATAGTCTAAATTCATTGGTAATTCTCGTCAATCACTGGAAATCATTCTTATTCACTGACATAGCTGACGATAAATCCTGATTGGAAGCATGTAATGGACCAAGATGCAGACTCTGGTGTGAAGATAAATTGCCAGAAAGACACTAGTGCTTAAAGACTTTTGATAATAATGAGTAATCAAGTGTGCAGAATGAAATATAGATATGTTACCATAATTTTGTCTTACCTGTGCATATTTCGTATGAGCTTACTGAGACCGTATTTCCACTCAATGTCAGACTGTGCCTGAATCCGTTGATAGGTATCACTCATCATGGCAATGAGTAGATTAATTAATACGACAACAGAGACCAGCATGTAAACGCCAAAGGTGAGCTTGAAGAGGGCTGAGGTCCACTCTGGCTGTGCTGTCTCAACCTTAAGCTCGCTGTGGGTCGTATGCCCGAAGACGGCGAAGAAGAGTGATTCAAAGGCCAGCCAAACAGTCATCTCTACTGTAACTCGATCCAATATTTTGTTTCTCCTGTTTTTTTTTTATTATCATTATTGGTGGCTATAAAGCAGACTGGCTACGCGTGTACGAACAGACGAACACATGCTCATGCTTGTTTTTTTTTTTATTTTAGGTTTTGCCATGCTCTGGGACTGATGCTGCTGATGATGCTGCTGCTTGGCATTTTCTCTTATTTGATTTTTTTATTAAACATTTCACATTGATTTGGCCATGTCTGCACACCGAGTTTCGTGATCGTTGCATTGTGCAGATTATTTGTCAACACTCTTGCAAAAGGTCCATGTCAAAGAACAAAGCGAGCAAAAACGAGGCAGGTGAAACAGTCGCTTGACTTTTTGACGACATTCTCTTTACTTCATTCTCATATAATCATCATCATCATCAATTAAATGCTTCTTCAAGTATTTAATAGTCGTTTATTTATGGATATATATGTATTTTTTTTGTCATTCCAGTCTTCAATGTCCTGATGGTGCACACACAAACACACATCAGTGAAGAAATGGATCACTGCTGATATGCAAAGAGCTTTTGGTGGAGAACGTCGGGCATACACATGCAATCAGATATATTTTTAGGTAATACATGGGCGAAATTATTATTCTTTTCCCCATTGCAAATATATCCTGTGTGTTTGTTTATTGGCTTGTTTGTGGAGAACACAAATGAAATGATATATATATAACATTGAAAAAATATTGTATGCGCTGAAGAAACAAACGGGCGTTCACATCAACGCTGTGTGTGGATATCAACAATCAATAACAAGATCGTACATTTATTTAAATTAATATGTATATACATATATAAATTCTTCAATTATTATAGATCAGGCAGCATATCCAGGCATATCATAACACACGCGCGCACAATACGCGGCCAAAAATGATGCAGTTGCAAAAAACGGGACGACACCGAAGTGGGGAACACGTTCCACATTCAGAGGGATGCATTGATTTTTTTTGCTTGATTTCATGTGGTCCGATTAAAACTTACTATCTCGGGAGCTATCGTCACAACATTCATTTTTTTTCTTGTAGCGTCCAGAACGACGTGGTGATACCACCGCAGTAGGTGGTCCTATCCACTCCGACTCATTGTCCAACAAATCTATTATTTCAATTATCTTTAATTCTTATTATAGTGTATCTAATTCTAATTCTTCAATTAAATGGTTACTCTAAATGATAGTTCAGGCACTTTTTTTTGTGTGTGTATTCTACTGATTCTAATTTAGGGTTTTTGTTGTTGAATCATTGTTCAAATTAATTTAATGCTGCCAATGTGGGAGTTTATTAGAAATTCATTACTGCTTCTGGTCAATTACTGTTCAGGAATGAATAATTTTTGGTTTTTTCACATTCAATAGTCGGTTAAAATAGTCACTGGCCCAGTAAAGCTCTTCTGGAAGACAAACGACGCTTATTACAATTAATTTAATTGACCTGAAGCAGCATGACAGTGACAGAGGACGAAGCATAAATAAGATAGACTCACCATCAGCGAAGGCACTTCGTTTACTCCTGGGCAGATCTCCATTCTTGAAGGCCTGATTGAGCGCGACAAAGTGCATGGAGAATCCAAAGACAAAGATGGCCAGTACAGCAAGAAATCGAGCCAAGTCCTTCATGAGATTACCGATGATAATGGCCCACGGTCCAAAGAGATGATGGAAGCTCAAGAAGTCGAGGATCTGGACACAAGCCAGCAGAAAGCTGAGGGCAAACAGTTGATTTCTGAGGTAGAGCAACGTTGGCCACCAGTATTGGGGAACTATAGACCAGGCAACAACATGAAAAGCCACCCCAACAATTCCAAATAGCAACACTGCCAACTTGATCCAGCCAAGTCCACTTTTGTCACTTGGATTAGTCAGCTCAAAGAGCAATAGTCCTGACAACATCACGAGCAATAGCCACTCGTACCAGTAGGGTATCAGACTTATCCTCATAACAGGGTAGATGGGTAGGATGCCCACGAGACAGAGGAATATCATTAGATAGACGTGGGAAGTCAGGTACGACATGAACTTTATGAGGGGCACACTGTTGTATTTGTGTCCGAGGGGAAGGGCAAATGCCACCCAAACTGGTGGACACACGACAAAGATAGCAAAAACGAAGAGTTGACGAAAACCACTCCAATCTAAACTGCCTTTCCAGAGTTCTTGGAGATAACGTTGCACGACAGTATGGGCAATTACTTCTTTCTGTTCGTTCTCAATGAGAACATCGAGAAACTCCAAGTTTCGTCTGTCCATAGCGGTGAGAATCCGACCAGCAGAATCAGCACCGGCTGCGAGAGCTAGTAATTCAGTTGCCATTGCTTCACACTGCTTGCCAGCTGCTATCAAGTCTTTAGCACGTTCCTTCTCCTTTTCTGATAGCTTCATGTAGATGTTGGAGAGCTTGGCCGCAGTGTCCACCGGTGCTGGAGACACTAGGACAAACTCTTCGATGGGTTTATTGTTGTTGCCCTTGCTGCACACCATCATGTTGTAGACAAACTGTTGAAGAAGAATATATGTTAGGTTTTTCAGTCGATTCTTTTACAAAATTCAGTATATCTCGAGAACTATACGAGATACGATAAAATTACCTATTACAAATTTTGTAGAGGATTTAATTTCCTACAAAAAAGATCTGATGCATTATTATCGTATTTCGAATAGTTTTCGAGATATCTGGACAATACTGCCTCAACCTTCAATCGCGTTATCAGAATAATTAAAAACTAAATGGCATGCTCACCCTTCGATCGTCCATGAGAGCATATGTATCGTGCTCTTTCTCCATGAGGTACTTGAGAACTTCGTTGTGACCCTCAGAGGCAGCGAACCAAATCGGTGCACTGCCAAGATTTGTCTCGCTCTTGGGCGACGCACCGCTTTCCACGAGTAATTTCACGACCTCAAGAAAGCCTGCCCTTGCAGCACAGTGCAACGGTGTCCAGCCATTCTTGTCAGTCGCGTTGATCTCTGCACCCTGACCCAGAAGGACCTCGACCATCTGGTAGTGGCCGTGGGTCGCGGCAATGTGTAACCCAGTTTTCCCGTAACGATCAGCGCTGTGCAATAGCTCTGCTGATCTGCTCAGCAGCAGGCCGACCACTGTGATATGACCACCAAAACATGCTAGATGCAGTGGATTAAATCCATTCTCTGTCGTTGCTGCTTCAACCTTTAATTATCATAGACATTAAGCAATTAAATCCAATTCAATAAATGTTATAAATTCTTTTTTAATTCATCAATTGTCTTACTTGAACTCCAGCTGAATTTAACAGTAATCGAACGACGTTCTCGTTTCCAGAGTAAGCAGCAAGATGCAGAGGTGTCAGGCCTGACTCAGTGCCCAGTTCTCCAACCAGAGAGCCACCAGTTGGTGAATCAGACTTCACAGTTCCAGGCACATGGGTCAATAGTTCACGTACCGTGTCTGAAAAGTTGTTGTTCTACTTTAAAACCTCTTCAAGAATCAAAACGAGTAAAGGTCGTTTATCAACATTTATGGGTTTAGTTAAAGTCAAGTTAGTTTGCATGCCTCTGCCTTCATTCTGACTATTAATTTCAGCTTGGCAGAGTGCATTAACTTTCTATATACAGGTGTAGGTATATCAGATATAATTAGATAAAAAAAACTCTGTGGGCATTGTGGTGTAGGCGTCGAGCTTTATAAGTGGAAAAACTTGAAAGCTCACGTGCAAATTACACCAAGACCTTGCGGCAAGGTCCTCTAATCTCGTCGACACATCGCACAAGCTCGTGGACATCAACGTTCTCCATATTATTATTTACTTTCATGTTTTTTCGGCGCTCACGCAATCAGTCTGCACTAGCTTTCCCAGAGTTCCTATTTGCATAGACTGATAAACAGAGTTTACGATGGGTGGGAATGCTTCTTCAGGACTGGATGATAGAGAAGTCTATTGATCTGTTGGAGAAAGAGAATTAGTCGTTGGTACCAGTCCTGGTACCATGATCGACGTTATGTTCATCTTACATTCCATAAGTAAATGTTTTTCAATTTAGACTTTTCTTCTTTTTCTGTTTCTGTTTGTTGGACACAGACTGTCGAGGGAGGGAAGAAACTAGCTCGCGTGATTTTTTTCACTGCTGAAGCAACAAAGTTTGAGGGTTTTGAAGTACTTTATAGTCACGCAATAAGTTCTTTTTCATGTGAAAAGCATGAGCTATCAAAAAATTGAGGGGAAATCGAGTCCAGGCATTTCCATATCCCGGTCAGCAGGTCAAGATTGTTGCTCGTGACTTGAAACGATTGTAATCATTATCGAGCATAGTTCTGGAAAGACTCCGGCGTCGTCGTCACGCCTTCCAAATCGAGATTCGGTCTTTTTTGCATTCTTATTTATTATTTTCTCTTCAAGCTCGTGCAAGAATGCTTGGAGTGTATAGCCATTTTGCGGACTCGATGACTGAAAAAGCCACATGACGACCTACATTCTTGAGGGGGACTTTATGAATACCAGCATAGTTAGGTGCATTTTGCGGTCGTTGAAGTCCCGAGCTTGTGTAATATATGGGCTGATATGATTCTTCGCCAGTAAAACTATTAAGATAATTTGTGCTAGAATCATACGTTTTCAAGCATGCATCTATATTGATTTCAATGAAGAAGGAGTCTCTGTTTCTCAGTGTCCTAGATATTACCAATTTCGATAGGAATATGTAAGCATATAAGAAATGGAATTCTATTCTTATCGCAGATTGAACACGCTAGACGTATTTTATCCATCAAAAACAAATTCGTGACTACAAAAGGAAAAATTACTTCCAATAAATATAAATATTTACTTCACCTCAGAAGATATCTTCTTGGTATCATTGCTTTTTAATTATCTTTAAAGCTTTAAGAGTGATATAATTATATTTTTTTTTGTCATGTATAGATACCCAAGAGAACAACTCACCAGCTTGGCCAAAGTAAGCAGCCACATGTAGAGCAGTGACTCCAAGTTTCTTGCTGGATATCCTCAAAGATTGAGAAGTTCTCATGACTTCCAAGACCTGTCCATGACCATGTTGAGCAGCCAGATGAACAGCAGTGAATCCAGCTCGATTCTCATCAGCACAGGAAGCTCCAGCTCTCACTAAAGCTCTCACAACTTCAGCATGACCACCCTCAGCAGCCAATTGCAGTGGTGTAGCCTCAGTCAATTTATTCCTGGCTGAAATAACGCCCTGTCTATCGAACTTCATCAGTTCCTCGATTACCCTGACGCTCCCCTGCATCGCAGCAATGTGTGCACACGTGTTTCCATCCTTGGTGCAGGCCATCACGAGGCTTGGATGTCTCTGAAGGAAGAGCTGAGCCACCTCAGCATAATTATTCATAGCTGCAGCATGAATTGGCTTCTGTCCTTGGTCGTCAGTGGCGTCAATGCTTGCACCAAGCTCCAGAAGCAATCGACAGACTTCTAATTGACCTGATCCAGCAGCGAGATGAAGTGGAGTCTGCTTCCTAAGAGTCAGGACGTCGATGGCTGCACTGTGGTCCTGCACGAGGAACCTCACGAGGTGTGTGTAGCCATTCATAGCTGCCAGGTGAAGCGCAGTGCGTCCGACACGAGACTTTGAGTTGATGAAAGCCTTGCTGGCTAGCAGAGCGTCGCAGACTTGGAGATAGCCATGCTCAGCGGCCAGGTGTAGCGCCGACCTGCCTTCCAGGTCGAAGACGTCAACCCGGGCATGATTCGCCAAGAGATTCGTCACTATCTCCATGTGTCCACGATGAGCAGCTATCAGCAGCGGCGTCCAGCCAACTGCGCTTTGTCTATTCAAGGCTTTCTGCACCTCTGTCGCTGACATGTGACTTATGATCTCAGAGAGGACCTCGTTGTTGCCTGCCAGGGCGCAATGATGGAATGCTGATTCCTGGGCCTGACGAGTCTGAAGGGAAACGTCGGCACCGTTCTCCAGAAGGGCACGAGCGACAGCACGATCATCACCTGGCTCTTGGACCTCGGCTGGGTCGATTTGTGCTGCATAATGAAGAGCACTAGCACCTTCGTTCGTCATGCTGTTCACATAGGCTGTTGCCACTTCTGGTGTTCTCTTTTCTTTCACGAATTCAATCAGGTGACGAGCCACCGCTGACTTGCAGCCCCTGCAGGCCAGGTGTAGAGGTGTTTCTCCATTCTAAATTGTCATTGAATTATAATTGATAGATAATAGATTGATTTCAAAACATAAAGATGTTTATTTTTTAAAGATTAGATTAAAATTACTTGATATTTCATACTTTAGATTTGAACATGGGATCTCCACCGTCCTCTAAGAGCAGCCGGAGAGTTGTCAAGTTTCCATAACGAGCAGCAACATGAACAGGAGTCTGGCCATCATCAGTGGTCAAATTGGGTCCTGCCCCGGACTTGAGCAGCATCAGTGCACACCTATCGCCATCAGGTACCCTTGCAGCAATGTGAAGAGGAGTCTCACGCATTTTCCCACCTCGCACATGCACCTCTGCACCATAACCGAGGAGAGTTTCGACCACAGCAGGCTTTGCGCTCTCCACGGCAATGTGTAGAGCTGTATAGTTGTCATTGGTCGTTGCGTCGACCTTTTCCCCACGTTGAAGAAGTGTACTGATGATGCCCACATGGCCATACTTAGCCGCAGTGTGAATTGACCTGGCTCCACGTTTGTTCGGCATGTGAAGGTACACACCCTTCTTGAAGAGCATATTAGCACACTCGGAGTGGCCATTAAGCGACGCAATATG
Source organism: Eumacrocentrus americanus (assembly GCA_018902335.1). Classification (NCBI taxonomy): domain Eukaryota; kingdom Metazoa; phylum Arthropoda; class Insecta; order Hymenoptera; family Braconidae; genus Eumacrocentrus; species Eumacrocentrus americanus. Next base: position 8,079 of record JABSMT010051365.1, read on the forward strand.
CATCAGGGTGGAGCCGTCTTTGGTTCTCTCGAAGATACTTGCTCGAAATTTCTCTGCCAGAAGATCAATTATGCTTGCGTGACCGTTCTCTGCTGCCAAGTGCATCGGCGTACGGTCCTGGTGATCTGCTATTGATGCTGATGCTCGCACTCCGTAGAAATACTTCACCAGGGTCTCATCGCCTTCGGCACTAGCTATGTGCAGAGATGTTTGGCCTTCACCCTGAAGAGAATATTGTCGTTCACAGCCAGGCGAGGAAGAATAAGGGATTTTATAAGTTGTTAGAGAGCTGGGAATTATTTCTAAAGCCTATCTGCAGTTAGGAAAAAAGGTGTAACTGCTCGCGATAAATTTCGTCACTGACTGAATGCACTTGTGCAGAGCTTGCAGCACGGCTGACGCACTGCGACGATTAAAATGCTCATACATTACGCATGCATAAGTCCGCCCCAGTATATAAGAATAGCAATTAAATTTTTACGTTTGCATTTTTTCTTGCAGCAAAAAAAAATACAAGTCATCATCCAACAAAATGGAAATAGCCGTCATTATCATCATTAGTCACTTACATTCTGCATGTCAACTTGAGCACCATAGTCCACAAGGATCCTGATCATGTCGACGTCTCTTCGTCGAGCAGCCAGATGAAGAGCACTGTCCCCAGCAGGAGTCGTTGCTCGAAGCTGTTCTGGCGCCTGTTGAGCAAGAAGCTCTCGACACATGGATTGATTGCCAGCTTCCACAGCCAACAGCAGAGGTATCTTTCCCTTCTATTAAATCAATCAAAACAGTCCAGTCTTGATATTGAAATTGACTATAAAAAATGTTACTCATAAAAATTGATAATAAATTTGATTTTTCTGCCTAAACTAAATTTTATAAAACATATACGAACTTTGGTCAATGTCTTCAGCATGCTTTTCCAGTGTTTACCGGCGCCGGCGCGGAGCTTATTCTTTTGAACGACATTTCCCGAGTCTTTAAGTGCCTCAGACATGATAGCATGGTTTTGCAGGAATAAATTCAAACGAAAAATAGATGCACGAGCATGCTGAGAGAGTTTCCACGTGCACCCACCGAGTTCCAGCGACAAACTAACATTCCACTGCACGACATTTGGAAGTCTCCAAAGAAGAAGTCTAATAAAAAGGTGTGATGCTTATCCATTCCTTGCTGATCTATATTCAATATCATTTAATTTCTAATTTTTCAAACTAAATTTCAGTGACAACCGGATGACTTGTTGAAGAGTTTGGAACATCATGGGAATCAGTTAGCCAAGCAGTAGATATTGAAAAGAATATCCTAGTCAAAGGCTTGGTAGAGAAGAAGCAGAAGAAGAATTATGGCAGACATGAAGAATAGAGCGGCAGTGCCAGGCGGCGATACCGCGGCTCTTGTCACGCGAACAATGCAAGTCTACATCAATGCTGGCGATGGGCAGATATAACGCCCTGGTGAATCGCCAAGGAATCTTTTTTAATTCATTTGAAGTTTCTTTTTTACGATTCTTTTGAGAAAGCAAAATTCCCCGGCGTTTCAGTCTAATTGCGTCGTTAAAAAGGAGTCCAACTAATGGAAGAAAAGTCATTTAGAATAGCAATACTCACGCCATCAACTATCAGTCGAATATCTCGTCCAGCTGCATTGAGCAGAGCTCGTAATATTGATGTTGCTGTTCCTGTTTGGCGTGATGCTACCAGGTGAACAGCAGTCTGCTGTCTTGGCTGATGAAAGTAACATTCAAAGAAGAAAGAATCAACAATCAATATGTCTTTAGTATCATGCAGAAATTGTCTTCGGACATAAGAGGACAGATAACCATTTCTCTTATCAAGTTCTTCATCATGCTAGATGAAGAAAAACGTTTTTTAAGAAGAAAATAGTTACCTTAACTATTAAAAATTATCATGGTAACATTATCGTTAAATTCTAATAAATTTGTTTCTTATCAAAAAACATTTTGGTTCTTTCAGTAAAAGAGCAGACTTACGCCTCCAGCAGCATAAGGATCCACGCCTCGTTTGGACAATAGTAACTTGACGACATCCTCCCTGGAATACATGGCTGATATGTGCAGAGCATTGTAATTATCCTAAAAAAAATTATTTTATCACATAAAAGCTTGTTTAAACAATCCTCTAATATTATTCATTCTTTTTAATTCCAGATAATCAATGATTCCATCAAACGAAACGATTGCCAAACGTTTCTAACAATTTTAATTCTTTCATTATAATGTAAAAGATAAACTGACGGATGATCCTGCTTTCAAATGATGATGAAAAAGCGGCTCAGGCAATAATGGTAATCACATCAGAAATTGCATTTTTGCCGCGCCCAACATTAGCCTTTACGAAGAGCCTCCCTTGATGCCGCCGCCAATCCAATCACGGTTTATTAGCTGCAATTTGAAAATTATATCGGGGCCTCGGAGGAGCGGCAAACGGTCGATAGTACGACGTGCGTGGAACCCTTCAGTGCATGATTGACAAAAAAATTCTCAGCATGACCACCACCAATACAACTACCCTTTCTGTTCATTCTACGCTTATTTCGAATGCTTAATATCATAACTATAATTCAACGAAAGAATGTGCTTGGTCACGATTAACAATGAAATCACGTTGCTGCTAAGGACTGCGTGGGTATTAATCTCCACTCTACATCAAAGTCTCCCTGTTTAACTTTTCTTTTTTCCACGTTTAATCCTTCTAGTGACTGTGACTGGCCTACTTCCCTGCTTGCTCAGCACCTTGGCCTTGGCCCTCCTTCACGCAATCCCCTCATCATGCCCCCGTGTGGCTTAACATAAAGTACAAGCAGATGATTAACTGGTACACCTATCAAGTCTTCACTCTTGTAAAAAGAAATACCTTTAGAATAATGTTGCAAGAAATTTATTGCGTGACATTAATGAAGTCGAATAGAGGCAAATATAATCATGATAGAAGGATCTCTTACATTGTTACGAGCACCAACGTCAGCACCAAGGTCTATCATCCGGTCTAGGAAGGCCGTGCGATTGTCCTTAACTGCGTACATCAGTGGCGTCATGCCCGTCGTCTACAAAACATTGCCATCATCATGATCATCATCATCATAGTGGGCCAATTGAAGTTATCGAAACAAAATTTATTCAAAGGATAGAATGACAACTAACTGGGTCCATGAGACCAATGAGTGGCGCAGGATTGCCATCCTCCCCAGCGCTTTGTGTCGTCTTTTCCAGAGCCTTGAGAAGCTGGTCCACTGGCGCCCATTCCCCTCTGCTAGCAAGCCCCAAGAGTCTTTGGGCACCTTCTCTAGCAGTGGCTCCAGCTGATCCTGGCTTGCTACCAGGCTGCGAGGGCTCAGCACTTGGAAGGCCATTGCTTCCAGTCGATGCTGATCCTCCACCATCATCTTTACTACTTGGACTCTCCTCCTTGCTTGATGGATTTTTCTTGTCTTCCTTGCCACCCCCGGGCTTCTTACTGTTACTGCTCATGGTACTTCCTGCTGCTTCTCGACTTCTTGTCGTTGCACATGACTTTATCAAAAGAACCTATGACTAAAGAAGCTATCAAGGCAATTGATTTAATTTTTTTTCTCTTTATTTTTCTAGAAATGGAGAAGATGCAACGCTATTTGGCTAGAAGGCTGCATTAGCAATCGTTAGATTGTTTTCATGGTCAAGTGTCTCATTACGTTGGTGACCACCAAGCTACTACTCTACTGCGATCTAGTCCTTTCACCGTATCCGGCTCGAGGTCGTCTGCACTCGTCGCACCAATCGGTCGCTTCACATTGCTTCCAGTCATTCTGTTGCACTTGCACGAGCTCAATGGATTAAGATACTCCAACAGTACGTTTCTGTATATCCACTTTCATCACTAAATGTTTATTCAACAATTTAGGATATTACGTTGGAGTACTTTAAAGATGATTTATTAATTTCTTTTTCTAGTGTACAGAGACAATGACAAGGAGTCTTGGATGAGGTGGTGCACACGCGGCGAATATCCTCACGACTCTGAAGAGGGTTCACGATAGACGAGAAGAGGGTGGCTTTGGGACCTCGTTGTGGTACGATCGACCAATCGTAGTGGCGCTGCCGAGGTTCGTTAAGGTATAACGCTACCAGCACCAAGACATCGTCTGTGTTGGCGAGTAGCTACGCTAAGACGTGGAGGGTTGTTGGAGGGGTGGTGTACCAGTCGACACGCGACTTCCGGCTCAGGGTGGCAAGCACGCCACGAGGATAAACCCCCTAGCCAGGCAATCGTGTATACTCTTCTTCTTCTTCTTCTTCTTCTTCTGCTTCTTCCTTCATATAGATGCATTTCCAACAGCTGTACACACCTTATTTCTTCCAGGGATCAAGTCCACAGTTGGATTTAGATGTCAATGAGAGACACAAATGCCAGAGGAGTGATGCAATGACTTGATCGAGTCGATTGCAATGAGATTGAACGTTAGGACAAGGTCGTCGAGCTCATTGAGACACACAGACACACACATAAATGCATTGATTGATCAGACAGAAAAATTGTTAGATGATTTATAAATTAACTTATTTGATGCAGCTTAGATTGATCTGAGCCATTTCCCGCATTGCAGACGTCTTCGTCCACTGTCCCCGTCTGTCTTCAGCTACCTAGAGGGACGTTAATTACGACTAGAACCAAGTGACTTGACTTCACTTGGTGATTTACTCCTGAAACGATTTCCTCGCTACCAAATCAGTTAAAGTCAAAAGACTATCTTCAACTGACAACACATGTCCAGTACCTTGAGGCATTGTCTCAAGGTACTGGTCTATTTGCATTACAATCAGCATATTTTATTATCATGAATATCTTTATTCATGTGTCCATGTGTCAATGTTACAACGAATAAGTAACGAACTGCTGATAAGACACATTAAATGTTATCAATTACAGTCTCCCACTTGCTTTTTGCCATCACTCTAGTTGGATTTCTCAACAGTTAGTGGAAAACCAGAGAACATACAACACTTGGCTTCTTTAGTGCTCAGATCAATTAGTTAATTTCTCATTTGCTAAAAATGTTTGTGCCTGTGGGAAAAGTGGTTCAACGATTATTTTGGCGAGTCTCATCGATTAATAGACC
>JABSMT010051376.1:0-13177 GCA_018902335.1 Eumacrocentrus americanus
AAAAAACACGTTCTTTTCTTGCCCGTAGACTGGAGTAAGATTGCCAGAAGGAGCCAGCGCAGCGCTGACAAAGCCTACCAAGTATCACTACTACCCACACAATCAGCACATCTATTTGCTGCCAGAGTGTGCTGTTCAGCAAGTATGTAACGCCGTTTACGTGAGATTGAATTTCACTCAACCCCTCTGCGCCTGTCCCACCCGATACCGTGGTCCCTGCAGTGCCTCTCTCAACGCCGACGATCTTCACACGACTGAGCTCGTCACTGATCCACGCACCAAGGTAAATTCTTCGTATTGACTATATAGATTTATTGCCAATTGTGAGTTGCCGACAACCGAGAAACAAATCTGCAGCATTGTATAGCTATGCTCGTCGAGAGACTGGGAAACGATTTATGAGCTGTTACCGGCAATCTCAACTGTCTACAGGCCATTGAGCGAGAAGGATTCATTCACTTTCAGTTGATTGCGGTGACGAGAATGCCATTTCATTCGTCCTGCCGCGAATTTAATGATTCTACGATGACTGCACTAGTATATGCTCGAAGCGTGCAAGAACTTCTCCACTTATCGTTGTCACGTAATGTCCGTTCCGCAAAGCTGCATTTCCATTTGGATGCATGAGACCTTGGAAAAATATATGTGTCGTGAGACAGGGTATCTCTACGAATTAATTATCATAGATGTAATTTTCTTTGAAGATAAAGATAAATTACACCGAAACGACAAATAATGAGTGGAGTTATAACACTGTCAAGGGTTAATTCCCATTTCCTTCAATTATTTTTTTTTTTTCCTAGGCTTTGACATTGGTGAAGACATGCGAGCCCGCCGCTGAGATGCGAGAGTGTCGATCACCGAGGGATTGGTCGTTATTGGCTCTGCAAAACGTACGCACTGGAAAGTCACATTATCTCGTGATATGTAGATGTCCAGAAACCAATATTCTCGGTTTGTGCCCTAGAATTTTATTGAGCGTGTGAAGAGAAGAAACAAATTTAATCTGATTTTTTTGCGCTTTAGAGGGGCCCATGAGTCACGATCAGCCAACATATGCGAGCGTTAAAGGGATCCAAGTGTATGGAATGATGTGCGTGCAGGGTTTAAGAAAAGGACGTCTTCTCAGACAAACACGCAATCTTCTGGGTACGATTTTTCTCACCTAGATTAAAACACATTTTATGGGCACATTCCTTTTTTTTTTATCTCTATTCCTTTGATTCCCCTTGTGTCTATTTAGGTCTAGAGACTGAAGAAGACGAGCTGGAGGATGCTAAACGGTCGTTCCCCTGGCACAAGGTCTCTGAATTAATGGAAAGTGCAGATTGGGATTGATAAGTGTGATAAAAACATTGGCGAATCAATGAATTTATAAATCAAGCACTATTTATTGTCTAACTGTCGTTCGTAACGTCTCTACTTCCCGCTATCCATATTAATTCATGATATTTATTCGCGCAAACACACTATATTCACCCGCTCAATTCACTCTCGAGAGCAAATAATTATTTTGAAAAATATTCATTTAAATTATGCCTAATTATTAATTACTGTAAGTTTTTTTGTAAATAAAATAAGAACTACTTTGTCAGTAGCCAAAATAAAGTCTGTTCATTATTATCGGCATATACAAAGTCTCGAAATATTTAATTAATAAATGGGATGAAAAGAAACACTCACCAAGCACGTCTGAGGTGACAAGGACACTGCATGAATACATGGGCGTGACTAGACGAGGTCTCCGCATGCTGAGAGCACGACGACAAGCTTCCTTAAACGCTGATATCAGTTGCCCACCAAGATTGCCCTGCCCACTCTCGCAGCTGCAATGATAAACCATGAATTACCTTTTTTTATGATAATTTTTTTTTAACCTTAAAGCACTGGTCTATAAACCTTTGTGAATCATCATGAATCTGCCACTTTTTGACAATAAAACATACACCTCTCATAGGTTCCTCGCATAATGGTCCTGCGAGAGTTGCCAATTGGAATCCGTTAATAATACTGCTCTCATATCTGTCGATTATAAGTCAAAAAATAAATATTATGAATTTTATTTCGGCCTTACTCTATATGTATAAACTTACAGAATTCGAGGATCACCTGTAGCTTTAATTTGACGTTGCCAGAAGGGCAAGCGATTATAGTCGGTGTCGTTGAGCAAGATATTAGGCCCACACTTCTTTGGACCAAACGACCATATCCTGTTAATCACGCTGTCCCAATTTTTCCCAGTGAAAACGCTTGCCAATTCGATCTTAAAGGTTTCAATAATCTTTTGCTTTCGATTGGTCATAGGCGTCTCATCGAGAGACAACTCTGACATTTCATCCTGAAGCTGTTGGGTTTCCTGCTTGCCTAAACACTCCCAGTATAGATCCAGCTCTTTAATGAGATCCGCACTATTTTCCAGTAGCTGTGTTACTTGCTCTGGCAAAGGTTGTACATCAATTTCAAAAAAACACTGACGATTTGCAGTGCAAAATTCTAGAGCTCCATCTTCAGTTTTCTTCTCGATAGTCTCGTTTACCATATCTACCGTTGGTGGAAGTACTACAGTCTCTCTGAATGACACGATTGGCTCTGACACATTTATGTCGACCTTTGCATACCTCAATTTCAAGTCCTCGAGGCAACGCTCGAGGTGAACTTCACCAGCAGTGTTCAATACAATTTCTCCAGTTTCTTGAATGTGCATCAACGCGCAAGAATCCGCCTGATTTAATAATTTGAGGCCATTGATAAGCTTCTGTAAATCATTTGGATGCTTCGGCTCTAAAGCTACCCTTAGAATAGGGACAGTCAGTGACGTGAGCTCCTTGAAAGAAGGACAAAAAATACTTGACGATAATGTTGCTGTCTTTAATATGTGCTCCTCCAGCCCCCCAATCCCGACGACATTCCCTGCAGGCACTTGATCGACACTTTCCAACTCTCTTCCCATCAGCAGGTACAGTTTCGTGATTATGACTCTTGTAACATGCCAACCGGAACGTAAGTCCTTTAACGACGTTCCAGGCTCTATGGATTGTCCAGCTTTTTTTCTCTCCAGCACTACTTGAGGATTGTGCTTTGGACCTAGGACAAACAATTCACTGCCTTCTTTTATAGTTCCAGAGTATACTCGAGCGAATCCTATCAAAACGTTCTCATCAATAGGTTCTTCTTCTTCTTCTTCTTCTTCTTCTTCTTCTTCTTCTTCTGTTTTCACCACTTCAATTACATTCGCCCGTAGATCTACTATCGACTGCTCAGTACATTGATCTGCTTTACGTTGCTCGTCTTGCTCTAATTTCATCGTGTGCCTTTGCCGCACGATTTCCCGACGCTGCTGCATCTCTTCCTGGGTCAGAGGCTTCATCTTGAACTCGGGAAGTATTTTTCTCTCGATTGAAAACATCTTCGACACGAATGCGATTATCGGTGCCTCAGACGATGGATTACAAGCCAAAAATGCCTCTTTTAGCATTTGTGTTTCTGCTGGAAATGATGAAAATTCAGCATTACCACTCATTAGACGCTCAATCTTTTCTGATGATAAATTGTGGGGTGATGGTACTTTATCACAGACCATATTTATGCAGGCTCTTGCCAGAGGAAGCCACTGGGAAGCAATTGCATGGAGTTGAACCCTCACGTCTGTTAGTCTAAGATCTCTCGTTGTTAATTTAATATTCATCTTTTTCATCATGCTACACATCCTTTCTTTGTCTTTTCTGACTACTACTGTATCGTATAAAGTCCACAAATTATCAAGGATCAACGAGACAAAAAGAGGCTTTTTTGCTTTCTCCTGGGCACCTTTCATAATTCTTTTTGTCTTCATATTGAGATAATAGTCACCCCAAAGAGTTTTCAGCAGGACTTTCTCACTGAATCCCAATTTTTCAGCGAACATTTTTGAAAATTCCTTTATGCCAAAGCCCCATCCGTCTACTGCACTCGTGAATAATACATTGCCCTGTTCTGGTGAGAAATACAGATTTGAATCATCAGCTTTCTCTAGTGCTGATTGCCAATCTGTTACTGGACGTTGCATTACATTGACTTGATCGCTTGCCAACGTTTCCTCTTTATCCTCACGTTCCATAATATCGCTGGCAAATAATTCTCCCATGACTGCGTTCACTTGCTCCAAAACTTGAGTCAGATGAATGTAAGCATCTAGAGGTGTTAGCTTGATCTCTGTTATCAATCTATCAATTTTATTCAGCACCAAAACTGGCTTTAATCCCTCAACATATGTCATAGACAAGGCACTTCTCGTTTGAGGACATACGCCTTCAATAACGTCTACAATAACAATTGCTCCATCGCAGAGTCTAACAGCTGTGGATACTTCTGATGCAAAATCTACGTGACCTGGTGAATCTATGACATTCAATAGATACTCCTTGTCGTTGTATACATGATAAAGAGCTATGGAACTGGATTTCATTGTGATTCCTCTCTGCTGTTCGTCCACACGACTATCCATATATCGAAGCTTGCCAGCAAGCTTTGTTGAAATAATCCCATTGCTTGCTACTAGAGAATCTGCCAGTGTCGTTTTGCCATGATCGACATGGGCCAATATACAAATATTTCTTACAGATGCAGGAGTCTTTTGCAGCGATTGAAGCTTCTCGGAATCGACGATTCTCATTTTTTTTTTTTGTTCAGTAACAGAGGAGTATTATCATAAAAGAAAGTAATTAAGAATATTAATAACACAACAGCCTAGTGGTATGCGTAACTAAAAGAATAAATTGCGAAAATAAATGTTTTCAGAAGAATTTGGACCTTTTCTAACAGCAGTATAAATAGTAAGTATTATTTCACTTTGTTTTGTTTCCACAGTGCAAAATGTTCACTAAACACAAGGATAACCTGTCGTCTTGTAGTGAGCATTGCCTTGGATTTGCACACCATTCCGACTTATTTCCGGTACTTAAAACCAGCGTCTTGTTGTCCACAAGAGTCACCGAATCACACAGAAAAAAAATCGTGTTGAAATTCAGAGGAAAAAAATTAAGTAAAAGTACTTGACGAGGACTGACTTTGAGGTTAGATGGGTAATGAATGTCTCTCTCAGAGATTAGTTGGATGAATGAAAAATAAACATTTGACGTAAGTAGTTGTGTATAACCTCAATTTTAACAGCGATGCGATATGATGTAATCAATTACAACGCGAAATTTAGTCACGGGCGAAATAGATTTTTTTTTACATATGGATATGCATAAATGCATAATTATGGTCGAGACAAGTACTTATTTACAGAATTGTGTGTTATTGCGTGTAGGTAGGTATGATATCGACTGCGTGTTAAAGTAAATTTGGCGCCAAAGGTGCCAACGTGATTCAAATATAAGTACCGAATGAAGAGGCTGAAATAATTCAGGTTTACACACATAGCTATTCTCTCTGATCAATAAATTTCCTATTAACAGGCTTGTGAAAAAATTATTCATGTTATCGTAATTCCTTGCAGCATGAAATACAAAGAAAGGCAAAAAATAATGGTCGTTTCAAATGAGACACTATATTAATTATATTATAGATCACAATTTATTGCGCTCGTGTCTTATGCAATAATATGTCGTCAATAGAATTAAGTATTATTAGATTATGCAATTTCGAGATCCAGTGGATTCTCATATGGATAATCAACATTGCAATAAAAAGATTTTTATCGTTTCCTCTAATTCACACGAAAACTTGTTGTTTTACTCCTATACTTCTCTGCAAATATTATCTATTTAAGTATTCTGTCACGTAATAGCTAATTAAATCCAACTATATAAACCCACCGAAACGTGCTCTTGAGCAAACATCATTCAGCTCGACACGTTGACGGTCAAAACGATCTATACTGCACCATGATCAAATCTATCCTTCTGATATGCCTCTGTGGCGTGCTGGTAAGCCAAACCTTGCTTATATTTTATATTGAATAAATTAAATAAAAATAAGTTTTTTCTATATTAAGCGTATTGACTTTTTCAGCTCATTGAAGCACAAAGTCCACCACCTTCTCCTCGTCAACCTGGGACAAAGGCCCACCATAGAGTAAGCAATCTGATTAAAATAGTACAGTTAACGATTAGTCACTCATCTTAAATCAATTCGGCAGATGGTTCGTCAACAACCTCCAGGAGCTGTTGCGGGTATTCCAGAAGGAATGAAAGGTGGCGGAAATCCAGGAAACCTGGCTATGCAGGGAATGGGAAATATTCCTGACCCAACTGTATTGATTGCCAAGGGACAGGAAATCGCCAGCCAGTTCGCTAAGGGTGCACGTCGTCTTCTGTCTATTCCAAAAATGCCTGAGGTAATTAACAATAATTAGTTTACGGATAATAACCAAAATTTCAACGATAATTCTTTTTTCCAGATGCCAAAAATCCCCACGGCTAATTGATTGATCGCCTAATACTCCACGAGCCTAATTACTGTATTGTGCACCTCAACAACAATTATATTATTCGATGCAATAAACACTAAGAGCAGTTATCTGATGCTAAAACTTCATGAACGATTCTTCTATTGAAAAAGTACCTACTTAAAATAAATACAGACCCAGTTCTATACATCTATACTATCAGTAAAATCATTTGTTATCTATTATTTCCTTCTTCTGTTGCTTCTCGGAACTGTTGCCTTTGTTCAAATAAAAATGCAGAAAATCTTATCGGTGTATATTAATTGTGATATGTCATAGGAGACGTCAATGAAACGATAATTCCAATTGATAAGATTCTATGCACTGTCGCAGTTGCGAGTGCAGTCAATAATGTGCAACATCGAGAAGAAATAATGGATACAAACGATTTATTGAAGAACACCAAGTCGGGTAAAAATAATTCTGTTCAGCAAAATTATGATCAATAAAATTAATTCTCGGTGCTTTTATGATGATGGGCATAAAACAATAGCGAGCCTGAGGGACCGTATCCTCCTGTCACCTGTAACAAAGTATGTCCTGTCTACGTTGGTCGTTGGAATGCTACTACTGACGGGCGTGTATGTCGTGATGCTAGAAGTTTTTAATAATATCGATGATGGATGGCCTGCGACGTGTGACATTCGCACAAGCTACCAGGTGGAGTGTATACCAGGCCAAAAAGTCACCTACGACACGTGCTCAATGGTCGGATGCTGTTGGCATGATCAAACCAGGAAGTGCTTTCATTCCGTCCCTGCCAGACACGGTTATTACTACACCAAGGACACTGGCGTGAATCATTACAAACGTAACATTTTTTTCTTTCGTTGGAATTTCATTAAAATTCATAAAATTTTTTTTATTATCCTTTTTTCCTTCAGAAGGCGAAGCTTTACAACCACGACGACCATACAGTCCTCTTGGTAGTAGCAATTGGCCATCTCTCTATTTGCATATTATTAACGTTGACTCGGAATATGTGCAAATTGATTTGCGAACTAGAGAAGAGACTAATGAGAGAGGAAAACGAAGCAATGTCATTAGATCTAATACGGATGACGTTCATCAAGGACTATCTGTCCAAATTAATTCGCCAGAATTTTCCATTACTGTTACACGTGCTAATGCTACAAAGATCCCTCTGCTGACAACGGCAAGAGGGCCTCTCATAGTCACTGAGACTTACTGGGAATGGACCCTTTATCTAGGGAGGATTACACTTTATGCATTAGACTCAGCTATAATCAATGGAACTACAAGTTGGCTGTACAATAATGCTCGCAGCAGTAAAACTCCAGTTTTTTTGGGAATTACTATTGAAGGCGAGGCCGTAGCCTGTTATCTTTCCTATGGAGGACCTATGGAAATCCAGGTACGGTCATCTGCAAAATGAAATTTTTAGCATCGCTAACTGATAAAGTCATTACTTGAATAATATTTACCTTTGTAGATATTGAATGAATCCAATCTGATAATACTTAGGGGATTCTCGGTGCCAGAGACAATTTTTCTTCATGTCTTTGCCAGCGCGACTCCTCGCCAAACCGTAAAGCGACTATTCGAGGCTCTGAAGAATGATGGCATGATAACAGAAATGAATGACTGGCCCTTAGCAAGTAGTACACCTAGCCTTGGTCTCCACGTCTGCCCAATGGTGAAGAATATTCCTGGGTCTACTGTCGTCAAGTCAATAAAATCGCTCATCGATAGAACAGAGAATGATCAAGTGCCCTGGGATAATCACTGTATTTATCAAGAATTTTATTTAAGCTTAGATAAAGCTCTGAGTGACAGTGAAAAGGAGATTCTTGCAGAGAGTCAGGCAATTTTACAAAAAGCTGGTAAATCTTTCGTGCCTCATCTTACTCCTATGGCAAGATTTAATTATTTTATTTAACTGATGTACTCGGCATATATTTGCTTAAATAAATATTAGTAATAACTTGTTAATTATAGATACTCACAGAAAATAGTAGGCTTCTACTTCGGCTGGAAAACTCGTCGCTCATTCTCAAGGATTCATCAGGCACTTATTTAGGTTATTGTGGGGAATTAAGTGTCGCTTATCCAGAATGGTCAGATAACCGAATTCTCGAAGAGTTTCAAAGTTACCTTTCAGAGTATGTGGATATTTTTGGGCCATCCAAAGTCGTATTTATTCGTGACGCGTGGCCCCGAGACGATAGCTCTAATGCATCCTTACTCAATTTTTCACAATTTGATTATATGCCACAGGTATATTTAGAACTCTTAATCATTTTGTTCTCATCCTAAAAAAAAAAAAAAAAAACACTGATCATATCATTCTATTCACAGGAATTACAAAGCCTAATGTCAAGTGGCACGATCCCTTTGAGCCTTACCTCATCAATCTTAAAGTCGCATTACTATGCACACAATAAATACGCCGATAAATTTCGGGCTTTCGTGCGACAAAAAGCATATTTATTGGACTCCAGAGATGTTCTATTTAGTGATGCAAATAGTGTAGCTGAGGGTGTTGGCTGGTCAGCATTGAGAGCAGCTATAGCTCACGGGGTCAGTAGTGGCCTCATGGGTTATCTTCCTCCAGCAATGTATGTCTGTGGAACATCAGCGATTGTCAGTGACGAACTCTGCACGAGGTACATAAGTCTGAATGAAAATTAAACCTGATCAATTTCGAAAACTCTTATTTATATAAATTTATTTATTTCGTGTATAAAGGTGGTATGGTGCTGCAGTTGTCTTTCCTTACATAGTAGCTATTCCTGAATATTTGCCAGGAGGCACATGGCTTTCGATTGGCACTTCCAAATACGCCAGAAACTTGCTCAAGTTACGAGCCAGCTTGATTACTTATCAGCGAACGATTATCAATGAATATTACAACTTTGGCTTACCGGCATTGGCACCTACACATTTCCATTATCCCCTGGAACCATTTATAAGTAGAGCTAGATCTAATCAATTTCTGTGGGGCCAGAGTCTTCTTGTAGGTAATGGCTCAATCTAAACTCCTTTGTATATATATTTCTTCAATTTTTTCTTTAATCTCATAACAATTAATTTCAGGTCTTGTGACATTACCAAAGATGAGGCAAATACACATGCAGATTCCAGGTGGACTGCCGTGGCGTCATCTCAATGGTGGAGCAGAGATTGCTGCAACTGTAAATGGTAAAAGCGTCTCAATACCAGCTATGGAGGGTGAAATAGTCATTCTTGTTCGTCCAGGACACGTAATTCCAATGCATGAGGTATTTGGCTCGTTATTTAACTTTGTCATTGGTACATAAATATTTTGCTATGTCGTCTCAATAATTTTTTGAATCTTAAAATAGAATGTCGCCACAACAGCGGTGGAAACAGCTCAGAGTGATATTCAGTTATTCGTTAATTGGGCGTGCAATACGAATGTAAAATGCCTGGCACATGGAAGGATTGGCTATGAATCTGGAGTATTCTTGAATGTCATCATAAACGAAACGTCGTTGACGTTGGAGAATGTGTCAAATGTGAGGTCACGTGCATGCTCAGCCCCGAATCATCAATCGACTCTAATTAAATCACTGAACGTTCTCGGTGGCATCTCTTACAATGTTAGTGTAGATCTGTGTGTCGGCGAAGATGACATAATTGAGAAAAAATTAATTAATTAAAAAACTTGCTGCTAGCTCAGTTGTGATATTTGCAGTCACACATGATCGATATGCCTATACGTACATGTGGCATAAGTTATTGCTTTCTCATTAGTTATTACAATTATTACTGATCGATAATTACATTCCTAATACGCATATGAATTGTTTGGTCAGAGTTCAGGAAATTGACATTGCATTCATTTTTTCCTCCTTCATACTTATGACAACAAAAAATGGTGTTTGTGACTTGACGTCATAGTATACTTATGTTAGACTTCATTCAGATGAACAGCTCTCGCATAAATATTTTTTCTATTCATCAATCGAATACTTCATATTTTCTTATGTGTCGGCGAACTTGAATTGGTTAGACTTTTTCGTTCTCTCCATCTACAAAGTAATTATTAATGCAGCAACAAAAGTGTATGCTCATCACGTGTGCGGACGTATGAATCCAATGAATTTTATATCGGGAGCGTCATGACGCGACTTCTTTGCAATATAATGAATTAAGCATTTATGCAAGTTCATTAATGTGCAATAGTGGTCAAGCTATTCACCTTTGCCATTGATTTGAATATTCAATAGTCGATTCTTTTAACATTCAACGGTCAACATTCGTTATCAATTTATTAAAGTAACAATTATTTGGGGTGACTATATAGAGGCAAGTTATTGTTTCATATTTATATACGGTAATAGGTTAATATATAATTCATGTCAGAGTAATTATATTTAATTACTCGGCAAGAATTCCCTGTCTAGGTGGCAAGTCTGTCATCACTTGCTCTCCAGTGTCTTGCTTCTCGGTTTTTCTTCGGAGTGCCCGACCACGTATATTTAACATTGTCCTTGCCACGAGCCAGACCGCACCTCGCTCACAAACACACCGTAGTCCATTAACAATTCCGATGATTAAAGAATGAGGTGGATATCCGGTGGTTCTTGACTCAATTCCAATAGTCTTTAGGCAAGCTTCAACGAATTTTTCCGGTGTCGGTGCCATCCATGTCGCTCTCCTATGGCCGAAAATAATTTTATTAGTCTCAAATACAATAATTATTATCATAGAATTCCAAAAAAAAATAAATAAATAGATAAAAAATAACAAATACTCACTTAATTTTTGACATTTTTGTGGCCACTGGGCCTGGAAGAACACACTGGACAGTCACTCCTCTGGGCGCAGCTTCGGCAGCGAGGTCTGCACTCAATTTATCAACAAAAGCCTTGCTAGCAGAATAGACAGAGAGATAGGGACTTGGAATAGCTGCTGCTGTGGAACTAATGTTTACAATAACACCCTTTCGTCGCTCCATCATGCCCGGCAAAACAGCCCTCGCCACCCCTGTAGTTCCAGCGACATTCAGCTGAAGTATCCTCGCGATTGTTTCTTCAGTTACATTTGTGAATAATTCCGGATGGTCGTAGCTAGCACCGGCGTTGTTGATGAGCACGCCGACCTAAAAATTCATGAGAAAACATGATGAATTCTAGGAAAATCATACAAATAGGATAGTAATAATATATCATTGAAGACATACCTCAAGTTCCTCAATGGTTTTGGCGATTTTTGCATACACAGGCTGGCCCTCAGTGAGATCAGCCTCCACGACACGTGTTTCAACACCATAAGTACTCTTGATTTCAGTCGCAACACTTTCTAGCTTCTGCAGAGACCTCGAAACCAAGACAATATCCAGACCCTTGGCAGCGAGAGCCTGAGCATAAGCCTTACCAAGGCCGTCCGTTCCTCCAGTGACTACTGCCCATCTTCCTTGAGTGGCTACGTCGATTCCCAGTCCCAAGCCAGGAGCGATAAACTTCTTCCAGACAAATACCGACAGTCTTATGGCTATTCGTAGACCAAGTGCAGCAAGAATCACCATGGCAAGCTTTTCCCAGCAGCTCAGCGCCATTCTGTTAAGAGAATTATCAATTATACTCTGAAGATTATTGAGCACAGATATACTTCATCGGTCGCGCACGGGGTACTTGATTCTTCAACGACTGACTGACTGGTATGGTGAGGCGTAGGAAGACTTGACCCACCCCACCAAGTAGTCGCGATAACATTATCATTCGCTTTAGTCAGCCCGTCCTCGATTACCACGCAAGGCACTCGCGGTTGCACCCAACCGGTAGGTGTACAGTCGGCCTGGAAGCTCTATAATTTAATCTGCATATTCGTATTGTCAATGATATTTTTTTTACTTATAAACAGGTATTAGCCTCAAGTCTATTTATCAATCGATATAGCAAGTTTCAAAGATTAAAAAACATAGAGAGGATAGAAAAATTATTACTTTACCTGGTACTGTTATTTTTTTCTTCTTCCAGCAGATATAAAGAGCCCACAGTTCAATGCACTGTAAAAACACACATTCGACTGCTACAAGAGTGTTTATTTCATTGAACTTGAGCAGGTCATCGAGGAAGAGGTGCGCGTAAGCACCTCCATTAACGGCAATAAGGACCTGGCCTTCTCCTCGTGTGAATATAGATACACGGTCGATTCTCTTCTGCAGCGGCAACGATGAATGTTTGCGCGCGCGCAATGTCAGGGCTAGGCATTCCCTCTCTGCTCTCTATCTATCTATCTCGCACTTTCTTTCTTTCTCTCAGTAGCCCGCTCACGCGAGCTAACCACCAGCTCTTCTTTCTCTGGCACACTTACGTTCCGGTTCTGTGGTAAACTAGGTTGTTCGATTCAACTGAGTATACCGATCTGCCAATATCAAACAAATGATGCGAGCAAGACAAACATTGTAATGTTGACATTACGTCGGGGATGGCAATCTGTCTCTTATTAGTCTAATCACTTTTACAAGCTCGGAAAATAGGAGTTGGAGTAACAGCTGTACAAGTCACGCATCGTAGACTGTTCCTTTTTATGTTATAGAGACTGTATATCATTTGCCATTTCCTCGTATCAGGTATACCTTCCGGATGGCTAAGCGACTCTCGCTTTCTCCGGATAGGGATACTACGTTATACGATACTGAGTGAACGGGATCGGGCAACCTGCAACATTTGGAGGCTCCAAATAGAAAGCAGCTGGTCGTTTAAATGAATCTCTCTGATTGTGAATAAAATTATATATTCAGAGAGGTATAATAAT
>JABSMT010051386.1:0-13165 GCA_018902335.1 Eumacrocentrus americanus
TTAATAATATTATTATTAAGATACAGTTTTTTTTTAATTTAATTGCAGTAAATATGTATCGAGTGTGCCTTCTGCTTTGGGTGGCCTCAGCGGCAGCCCAATACAACTTGGACACCAGATCTGTGTCATTCCCTGGTAAATCCAACAATCTTGGACCTCTTTACACTCCTGGCCTTGGTGCTGCTAACAGTGGTTACAGAGACGACAGTTACGAGGATAATGCTGTTACGCCCACACCTCCACCAACTCCTCTCTACAGACAGGCTCAGCAACCGGTAAATTACAAGGAACAATTATTACAGAGTGCACTTGCACAATTGACACAGAGAGCAGTGATTAAGACCATCACATTATTTTATTTCATAAAAAAAAATAAATAATAATTCCAGGTCTATCGTAAACCAACTCCCTCATCTGAGGGCTCAGTGAGAGTAATCTCTGGAGGTCGTGGAGGTCCACCAGTTCGTGGAGGACCCTATGGACAGCAAGGATATAATAATGCTCCAGTTGAAGCTGAGGAACCTCTGGAGGAAGAGAAGGAAGAGCCTGATCGTCTCAGTCTGCTTTTGCCTCAGAGCAAATTCGATTGTGTTGGAAAGCAGACTGGATACTATGCTGATGAGGAATTGAATTGCGAGGTCTTCCACTACTGCCAGGACAATGCCAAGCACTCCTGGATCTGCCCTGAAAGCTTCACCTTCCATCAAGTAATTAAATACAATTTAATTTATTCATTTAAACAATTCGAAATCCAAGGAATCGTCATTAATTCCATTATTTATCCCGCAGGTGCACCTCATCTGCATGCCACCCAATGGAGACATCAGCTGCAAGAAGAGTTCACAGTACCACTTCGTCAATGAGTATCTCTACAAGCCTCTGAACCAGCAGGAGGCTGAGAATAAGCCCAATGTAACTCTGCGATACAGTGAGAGATACTTCCCTGGTGATATCTTCACCGACGAGCGCGAGTCCGAAGAATACCAGGCTGCCAGTCCACCCAGACGACCTCTCCATCAGCAGCAGTTGTATCACGGCCAACAGCCAACCACAATAAATAGCATCCCATCTGCCGCTCGTCCAGCACCCACACCCCAAAGCCACCCTCAGTATCGTTTGCCCGTCAATCAAGTCTTTCGCAGCCCTGAGGAGGTGAACATCCCTCTCCAGCAGAGACGACCCCATCCCCAACAGCAGATCCTCAGAAGATTCCCCCAGGTACGACCAGAGGAGGAGGACTACGAGTAGAGCAACGACGAGTTCACTTTATTTGTTTTATTTTATTTTTTTTAATGAAAGAAAAGAAGATGATTGCGTGCAAGATAAAAGAGATAGGGGTGGAAGAAATAGCCTTTCAGCTACCGCCGGAGTATTAGGATATCAGGGGATGAAGGAGGAGTTGAATAGGGATGAATAGAGGGAGCTTTTGATAAATTGTAAATATAACGATCGGTGATAATGAGTGATGTGTGTTGAGCCAGAGCTTACGAAGTATTTTTATTACTACTTATTACACATTTTTTTTAGTAATAATCTGAGGCTTGTTTTGATTACTATTTTTTTTTTATGAAATTTATGATGGTCTATAGGTGAAATTTTTACTCGTTGCTCTTATCAGTGTATCACGTATCTACTTTATACTTTGTTTATACCATAGATATAATGCGAAATGTTTTATTTATTATCGCCCCATGTAAACATATTTGTCAATGAATAAACGTTTTTATCATCGTAAATCGAAGTAATTAATGGTGATTTATTTATTTTTCGATTCTGGGTTTATGTTTTGAGTGAGGAGACTTTGGAAACTTGGATAAAATCCAAGAATTTGGTTTAGAGACTTTACACGCGAGCATACGAACTCTTCAGGTGTCTGCTGATGGTGCTCAATATCAGACTCGCCAATGACTTTAAACGAAGTTGAAGCCTTCTGAACATTATTACAATTGCAACTCTTCTCTTTTTTATCTTCCAATGACAAAGGATCATCCTTGATGTCTTTGAGTAACTGAAAACAATGTATTTCATTTTTTTTTTGAGTCCTGATTTTCACTATTTAAAAAAATATATTTACAATATTGCAAGGACTAAAATCATTCAGCTGCATGACAAAACGTCCTCCGTCTGCAAGTTCCTCCATAGTCTTCATTACTTCAGGACCCTCACCAGGTCTATAATCTGCTCTTACATACAATTTATCAAGAGTTGAACATGATGATGATGATGAGGTCTTAGTGTCTTTATCATTATCCTGACAACTTATCTCTGATTTTACTATAGGTGAAACCAGTTGCTCTTCTGTACAATAAAGCTGAGGCACCTATTAGAGATAACCAGTTTCAATTGATTTATAAAATAAAGCAGTGTGTGAAGACAAGTTTCACCTCAGGAATTAGCTGTATAGGTCTCCACTTCTGTCCCTCTTTATCGATTATCTCCACCACTCGAAATGCCTCCCTTCCTGGTAGTGGTTTAGAGAAAGCTTTCTGCTTCATTATTGTCCTCTGCTCCCTACTTTCATTCCCTGGAATATTCTTATCAAGCTCCAGACGTAGCAGAGACTCCAGTGAGAGGAGAAACTCTGCTTGTCCTGGAACAGCTTTGAAGGCGAAATTAATAAACTTCTGAAACTGTTGAATTATCTCTCGAATTTTCTCTTTCCAAACACATTCAGGAGTTAATGAAATTAATTTTTCTTTTTCTTCCTTCAGTAATTCAATGTTATTCTTCGTGTCCAACAGAAGCTCTTCCAGAGCTTCAATCTTTTTCTAAAATTATAATTTTCAATAAAGCATGATGATTAATAAATAATTGAGCTTATTCCCTTCATACTTTGCAACATTGCTGCAGAGAGTGTTTTTGTGCTTTACAGTGCACTCGCTCAAAGTGAGCAATATTAATCATTGCAGCCTTATGTTCACTGTCTAATTGCGTCCGTAGATAAGCCATGTCTTCGGCTTTTTGTAGCTGAATGGCCGTCATCCTGTTTTCGACTTTCGCTCGTTCATGTCTGAAAGTATCAGGAGCATGAAAGAGTCGAGGAGAAACATCACAGTCATGATGTCTTTACGATCTTCCTCACCTCATTATTCGATTGAAGTCGGCAATCAGGTTCTCCCTTTGAACAAGATGTTTTCTCTCAAACTCATCGTGTAAATCGATGACCACGTAACCGATTTCATCTCTCAACTTTTTTAGCATCTCATGCGTCACGCTCATACGCTCTTGGACAACAGCTTTTTGCTGCCTCTTATTACACTCTGCTACGGCTTCAGCACGTACTACCTAGTGTAACACAAGAATCCAAGCAAGAAAAACATTAGGTTTATTATATTATTAATTTTTAATAGACTAAAAAATTAAATTTACTTCCAGTATCTGTTCATATTCCTGGGATAATAGAGCTATGTCCTTCTCATGTTTATGCTGAAGATTCTTCAGACAAAGACTGATAGCATGACGTTTTTCAGCTTCACATATCAATCGAATTTCCTGGAGACTTTTCGTTAAACCCAAGCGTAACTTTTGCTCAGTCTCTGCCTCCCACTGTCTCTTTCCTTGCTCGCCCAACTCCAAAATTCCTTCATGAGTGCAAGCTTTCATGCAGTCTTGTTTGGGAGGAGGTTTTAAGCTGACTCTTCCTATTAATTGATCACTTGGAGAGATCCATAATTCATCGGGTGGACCTCTGAGGGGTGAAGTGACCTCTAAGCATTTCTTGATATCCGGATGGCCAAAGTCACAGAAGACCTCTGCCAAGGTGGGTCCAGCGAAATGATTAATTTCACTGCGCGTTGGAATTTCATTTTTCAACAGTAATTCCAGTCGTCGAAATTTTGGAGAAGTCCGAACTAGAAGATGAATAAATAATTATAGTTAGAAATTATGGTAATTATTGAAATATATAAAAGTTATAAATTCATTGCTCTGACATGTAGACATTATTGTAAAAAATTTAGAATTTATTTTTTTTAATGCTAGAGGTTATAAGAGAGCGCTCAATTATTTTATTCAGTTATAATCAAAATTTGAGAATTCTTTCTTCGTCTCCTTTGTCCCTTTGCCTCTGAAAAGGGATTAAAAATGATTGCAAGTAAATATATAGTATATTTAATTTTGCACCCGTGGTTTTTGTCGTTTAAATTTGTCCATACAGGTTTTCCAGAGGTCGCCACTGCCCGGCGAATGAGCTTGAAGTGTCAGTTGTCTTAAAACATTCTTCATGCTCAAAACAAAGAATCCCGACAATAGGAAAATCTCGAAACTCAAAAATCCCGAATGATTAAAATCCCGAAAAATAAATATTCCGAATAGCTATTGACTCGAATAAATGTCTACAAAAATATGTGTTTATTCGGGGTTTCTTTACATACCGGTATATCGTAGTACAAAACGACGATGAGTCTTTATTAGCCTGACGGTATTGGACGACACGGGTAATAATATCTGTGTGTTAACTAACTATACGAATCAGAGACCATTTGAATCTCCCGCCAAAGTAGACTAGGAGTGAGAGGTTAGCGTAAAATAGAGAAACAAATTTCTGTTATTTTTTTTATATGCACATCTATACGGTGCTAATTAATTAATGTGTGTTGATTGTAGGGCGGAATTGAACCATAACCTCAAGCCCATTCTCTATTTATTCAATAATTTTTTTTTTCTTTCTTTTTTAATCCTCGATATTTTTTCTACGATAAAAAAATTACTGATCATAGTTAACAGTATTTAATTTCTGTGACAAATTACATATTTCAATAGTCAATTAGGTTATGTACTATTTTGATTCCATATATTTTCGAGAGCAAAAAGAAATATTGACATTGGGCAACTAATTCTCGAAATTTCGTCCGCCATTGTTGTTCTCACACACAGCAAAAGGGCTCTTCACGGTCCGCTGACGCGTTTAGAACATCATCATCGATACAGTGAATTACGATACAAATCAAGTATAAATAATTTAGATATTCAATACATCTACCCAAGCAACCATGTAAGTAGACGAAATTAACCTAAAAACATTCATAAAACCACAGAAAATGGATTAAATTCCCAATGAACAGCAGTCAACCTTCTACCATAGTGTGTGACAAGCTCCAGTACACTATTATGATTGTCCAAAAACGCCAGATTGATATCAACGAGCTGTTAATTAACTCTTTTATCCTGTTAATATGTTGGGTTACAAACATGTCGGCCAATTTAACCTCTTTATAACCGTCTTTCAGGGCATTTCGAGACCGTGATCGAAATGATCGACGAGGGGCAGGAGGAGGAAGTGGTGGTGGATCAAGAGGTGGTGGAGCAGGCAGTGGAAGTCGTTTTGGAA
Organism: Eumacrocentrus americanus; assembly: GCA_018902335.1. Taxonomy (NCBI): domain Eukaryota; kingdom Metazoa; phylum Arthropoda; class Insecta; order Hymenoptera; family Braconidae; genus Eumacrocentrus; species Eumacrocentrus americanus. The sequence continues at coordinate 5,330 of JABSMT010051386.1, forward strand.
GTCGTGATGGAGCTCCACGATTTGGAGGATCAAGTGGTGGCGGTCGTGACAATGGTGGAGGATTTGGTAACAGTAATTCATTCAAAAATCGTCAGCCAGGTGAGAGACTGCGGAAACCTCGGTGGGACATGAACAGTTTACAGCCATTCAGGAAGGATTTTTATCAGCCACATCCCAATGTCGTTTCACGAAGTCTACATGCAGTCGAAGCATATCGTTCATCTAAGGAAATCACTGTTAAGGGAACATCAATACCAAATCCAAACATTTACTTCGAAGAAGGTGGCTTTCCAGACTATGTTCTGGGTGAAATTCGACGACAGGGATTTAATGAACCAACGTCAATTCAAGCACAAGGCTGGCCCATTGCCCTGTCTGGTCGAGACATGGTGGGAATAGCTCAGACAGGCTCAGGAAAAACTCTTGCCTACATTCTCCCTGCAATTGTACACATTAATAATCAGCCACGATTGAATCGAGGTGATGGGCCCATTGCTCTTGTTCTTGCACCTACGAGGGAGCTTGCACAACAGATTCAGCAAGTTGCTGCAGACTTTGGAGTCTCTTCTCAAGTCAGAAACACATGTATATTCGGTGGAGCACCCAAGGGTCCTCAAGCACGAGATCTCGAACGTGGAGTAGAGATCTGCATTGCTACACCAGGACGTTTAATAGATTTCCTCGAACGAGGGACGACGAATCTTCGACGATGCACATACCTGGTCCTCGACGAGGCTGACAGGATGTTGGACATGGGCTTCGAGCCACAGATCAGGAAGATTGTCGAGCAAATAAGACCTGACAGACAGACCCTCATGTGGTCAGCGACTTGGCCAAAAGAAGTTCGAAATTTAGCTGAAGAATTTTTGACGAATTATATACAAATCAATGTTGGCTCACTGCAGCTAGCTGCCAATCACAATATCCTGCAGATTGTCGATGTTTGCGAGGAGTATGAGAAGGAGAATAAACTCATGAAGCTGCTAGAAGAGATTTCGAATGAACCTGAGAATAAGACTATCATTTTTGTGGAGACAAAAAGAAAAGTTGACGATATCACTCGAGCTATCAATAGGTATGGATGGCAGGCAATCGGTATTCATGGGGATAAGAGTCAGCAAGAGAGAGATTACGTTCTAAATCGTGAGTTTTATTTATTAGAATTTTTAATTGATATTACTGAAGAATTATTTTTTCACTGAGAATGTACTTGGCTTTGATTTCAGAATTCCGAACAAGTCGATCGGCTATTTTAGTGGCGACAGACGTTGCAGCACGTGGGTTAGGTAAGAATCGGTTCTTATGCGGTTCAATAAGATGTAAGGGTCATATCAGGCTGCGATGGTTATTTACCGGTTCTAATGTAATAAAAATAAATTCTGAATGTGGCCACGGATGACGGCATGTGCCAGACTGATTGACGCTGGTGCTCTTTACTCAAAAGTCTTTCAAATACTTTCTTTCTTAATAACGTAGAAAAAGAGTCATCGTATAATTCTTATAAATACTATTTATTCTTATGCATCTAAAGCAGTTCACAGTAAATAAATTAGCTCAGGTAATCTGAAAATCCTTCTAGTGTCCGTTGAAATATAGATTATTAATGTAAAAAATAATTAATACACAGTGGAAATTGGATTTAAAAAAATGGTTAGAACGATATTCAGATTGGTTTTCAGGTGAATTTTCGGAGGTAAGATCTTAGTTCAGGGTGTTTCACTTTTTTTTTCTCACAACGAGACAAGTCTTGTCAGTCTGGTAGTAACGTGCTGTTCTATGTGTTTTCAGAGGCACATGCGACGGAGTTTTATCAATGATAAGAACTCTGGAGAGCTTGCTTTGGAATAAATAATTGAGAACGGGGCGTGACTGCTGGTCGCCGCCCCCTCGCAACAAGCTAACGTTACGCTGTGCCTCGGTATCAACCGTGCCACTCGAAAAACCACACTCTCACTCTGTACCTGCGACGGTCCAAAGTATGGAAGCTGTAATGTTAGGACACCTAGCACAATGATGATGCCTGCCACCACAGACGGAAAAAAGCTTGTGGGCATTATATATTCTCTTTCTCTTAGCTCAGTCGTTCTTTTTTTTAGCGAGCACTCCGATCGACCAACTGATTGTCTGCAATGCTCATGAAACCACTGGCGACAAATTGAGACACATATCAAACCCCTCAATCACAATGATCATTAATAAAGTGACAAATTAACACACGACTCTCTCAAGGCAGTCGTCGATGAGGTTCATGACATTGACGACCAAAATATCTCGTCTAATGCTCCAACCACGACGAAGCAATGTGAAAAACAGGGCAAGAGATTCTCTTGTAAGTCCAACAAAGATCCATACTTTGGTGCGGGAGAGAAGGGTGTGAAGATATTGCTATGCATAAATCCTAGAGCTCGCTGAAAAAATAAGTACGAGTACTTCTATGACACAACCATCTGAGCTCTGATTCCTCTACATTTCACAAAACAAACAAAAAATGTATTTACATTCCAGCCTTAACATGAACAGGTAATTGAAATATGCTTGCTCTTTGTGGTCGACTCACTCGTGCTGATTGTGTACGCCATGCAAATAGAAATGTCTTTTAAAGATTCCATTAATACTAAATATCAAGAATTATTAATTTATTTTTTGAAAGAAACTCATTAAATTCTGCTATAAAACATTCTATTTGCATAGTATTAAAGAGTAGCGATTCATTCATTAATACTTTTTGACTAAGTTCGCTTTTATAAGTCGATGGCACCACAAAGAAACAAGTTTTGCGTTATTTTTCGTCGTGTCTCATGAATATTTTTACCTAGATGTGGAGGATGTCAAGTTTGTCATAAACCTGGACTACCCATCAAACTCAGAGGACTACGTCCATCGAATTGGACGTACAGGACGTTCGCAGCGCACAGGCACAGCGTATGCATTCTTTACGCCTGGCAATGCACACAAGGCCAACGACTTGATCCAAGTCCTGGAGGAGGCAAAGCAAGTCGTTAATCCAAAGCTCTACGAACTCTCCAGGAACCCAGGTGTCTTTAAAAGTAAGTATCACTTTTTTTGTTTTCTCTTTTTCGCGATTAATTCTGTGACGTAAACATTTTTTTCTGAATTCAGGAGGCAGATACGGTGGTCGAAATGGTGGTGGAAGTGGACCGCGAGGAAACAGTACTCGTGGAGGAGGACCAGGAGGTCCACGTGGTGGAGGGTCTCGAGGTGGACGAGATTCAGGTGATAGAGGACGCTTTGACAGAAGCAGTGGGGGTGGTGATCGAGGTGGCAGCAAATGGGGAGGAAGCAATACCGGTAAACATTATTCTTTTCTCATCTATACATCATCTAAATTTATTCCTGAATTTTTTTAATAAATAAAATTGATCTACGATTAAAGGTGGAGGTATGAGTGGAGGTGGTTACAACAGTAAACCATTTGCTCCAAGTAACTATAGCGGAGGTAACACAAGCAGCAGCAACAGCTTCGGTCAAAATGGCAATTCATATGGGAATAGTGGATCGTCTTATGGACAACGAAATGGCTATTGACCTAGTGGAATTTGACAATATGGAAACACAATCACATAAATACCACTAAAAAGAGAATAAAGACGATAACAAAAAGAAGATAAATAATTGCATTAATAAAGGCAAGCAAAGAATATTTTTTATTTCACAACGAGAGACTAACAGGAAAGCTGTCGCAGCAACTCTTGGTACTGACGTACTCGATTGTGCATATATACACTTTATATCCGCTCAATAGTTCAATCATCATCGTGGCTATAGACGTGAAAGAAGACGTTGAGAGCGATCAAACTAGATTAATGAACAGATATGTAGCAGAAGTATATCTAATAAAAAAAAAATTAAAATGATCATTTTTTGAACTTTTAATGTCGTCATTCAAATTGACCTTCATTCACACACCATACTAGATTAATTCTACATAAGATAAGAGCAAAAGTAAATTGATAAATCCAACAAGGAGGGAGTGGAAATTACTGACTCTCCATTGGACCGATTGCTATCAGAGAACATCCGATGTGGTCAGAGTCACAAACCACTCTCAATATATCTCTCGCCAATATTAAAATTATGTGTCATGCAACAATAATGCCATTGACCAAGTATACATACTGTTTTGTCTGGCGCATAGAAAGCAACAATATATCTTTCATATCATTATCTTAAATTTGTAAACAGTGCAATTGCATTTCTATTTACAACAATCATTGTAAAATATACACACAATCGTTCAAAAAGCCTTGAACGACTTTATTCTGGTCATTTCATGCTTTTCAAAAGAAAATTTTCATCTATTAAATTAATATCAAGGGCTTCTATACGTTCCATTGATAATAATACCAAGATATTCAAAGAATTTGATGAATTTGTAGTTTCTACAGAAATTAAGATGTCAATCAATGATTTAAAAAACATTGTCGGCATCGTTCAAGACTTCTAAATAGCCGCGCGATGACGTCATACGTCAGAACATACAGGTGGGGATGGTCAAAAAAAAAAAAATGATTCACACGAGACACGCAGCCTTAGCTGTGCGCAGTGACACGCCGACTGCTGCCCAGTGCTCGGTATTTAGCAGCTTGATCTTGATGGTCTTGGATCATTTGTGTGGTATTATATACACTCTTGACTCCATTGAAGTTGGATAAAGCTCCAATAAAGCTCTCTTGACATCAAAATAGCTTTATATTTGGTACAACAAACAATGACGGACGAGAGTCGAAAGGAAGTTCGTGTATGGTGCGATGGATGGTGAGTATATTTAATTAAATTCATAATTATCCCAAAGCGCTAATACAACACCAAGCTATAATGATATGACAGTAAGGAAAGGCTCACGTGTCTCCACAAAAATAAATTCACAGTAGTGAGCGATAAAAGGGGATAATTCAAAAATTCTGAAATATTTTAGACACTCATTTTTGCAAATATCTTGAGAAATTTGAGAGATACGAAAAAATCTTAAGAGACCTTTTTTGGAGGGAATTGAATTCTCTACAAAAAAGGTCCTTTGTATTTTTGTCGTATTTTACATAGTTTTTGAGATATCATCAATTTTGAAAATTGGAAACAAAAAAAATTAAAACGCTCTTCTCCTTTCAGCTATGATATGGTACACTTTGGACACGCCAACTCTCTACGACAGGCAAAAGCCTTAGGAGATTACCTAGTCGTTGGTGTTCACACAGATGAGGAGATTTCCAAGCACAAAGGTCCACCAGTGTTCACTCAAGAGGAGAGGTATACATAATAATAATTAATTATTTGATTAGAAAGAATTTTTGTCTCAGTTAAAGTACATTTATACTTTTGTTTTGCAGCGTAGGTTTTAATTTGCTTTATCATTATAGCAGGAAGTCCTAGATCCTTGACCCTATTGAGTTTACCATTTCATTAAATATAGATGTGAGAACTCGTACAGTTTAATTCAACTGACTCTGATCAATAGTTACAATCGTGAAGGTTGTGAGATCATCATTGAATGCCTGAATGAAAAAGAAACATTCCATCGTTTAGGAATGTCTGTTCGCTATATAACGCCATTAATTTAATCGATGGAAGACACATGTATATATTTCTAACATGATTCATTCCGTTGTCTTACCATATCAGGTAGTTTATTATTATTCTTTTTATCGTTCGCTCCAGTTGGCGAATAAGAACAGACACAAAAAAAACGCAAGAAAAAACTGATGACCAAGTTTCGTAATTTGTATTTTAAAGATAATGACGACCTAATATGAAGGAATTAATTGTAGAAAATTAACTGATAACTAAGATATTACTATACATATGGCAGTAACGTTCTGCCGTGTCAAATACAATCCTTGCCGCAATAATAAACCTCGAGTAACTTGATAGCCTATCACAATCATCACTGAAAACAATGGCACTACTACTACTATTACTACTTATTCCAATGGAAAGTTTGATACCAAACATGATGGTGCTTAAGATTCCCAGGAAAATAATTCTACTCATTTCCCAGCTAACTGACGACTTTTTCCGTGAGCCAATTAACAGTAATTATCATTTGACAACAGGTACAAAATGGTCAGGGGCATCAAGTGGGTGGATGAAGTCGTGGAAGGTGCTCCTTACGTTACGACTTTGGAGACCTTGGATAAGTACAATTGCGACTTTTGCGTTCACGGCGACGATATCACGATGACTGCAGACGGAGTGGACACGTATCACCTTGTAAAAGCCGCAGGTCGTTATAGGTATGCTTAAAGAAAATACGAACTATAATGATAGATATGAATTCAAACTTTCTATGTTCATTTTTACTGATAGCTTCTAAATAATGCTAAATTGATGAATTAACGAATTTCAATCTGATTCATTATCAGGCATAGGAGATTTGGATTCTTAGGCATCGATATATATGTATATGTATGAATTAAAAAGTTTGTTTGACATCCAAAACAATCAATTGGTTACAGAGAAGTCCAGAGAACTGCTGGGGTCTCCACAACAGATTTAGTGGGACGAATGCTGCTGATGACGAGGCAACACTTCAAGCAAGGCGATAGCGAGTACACGGTGGACAGAGAGCCAAGCAAGAGTATGGGCCAAGATAAATCAGCCAGAAGTCCTTGGACAGGTTGCTCACAATTTTTACCAACTACACAAAAGATAATTCAATTCAGCGATGGCAAAAGTCCACAGCCCAATGACAAAATCGTTTATGTCGCTGGGGCCTTTGATCTCTTCCACGTGGGCCATTTGGACTTTTTGGAGGTCGCTAAGAAGGAAGGGGATTACCTAATCGTGGGATTACACACAGATCCAGCTGTTAATCGATACAAATGTGGTAATCATCCCATCATGAATCTTCATGAACGAGTCCTCAGTGTGCTGGCGTGCAAGGTAATAGTCTACTGTTAAGATTAAAAAAATGAATATGAAGTTTCCTTGTACATTCATAAATAATTAATGAATCTCTGTATTTTTTTTTGCTCAGTACGTCAACGAAGTCGTTATTGGTGCACCGTACGAAGTGACCAAGGACTTGATGGAGCATTTTAATGTTTCCATCGTTTGTCATGGACAAACGTCGATAATGCCGTGTGAAGGAGGCGCCGATCCCTACGCCGAGCCCAAGAGACAAAATAAATTTAAGATACTTGACAGTGGAAATGACATGACGACCGAGAAAATAGTCGAGAGGATCATTTTGCACAGGTAGGATTTTAATTGTTGTTATTCATGAGGAATGCAAGATGATTGATTAATTAATTAATTGAAAAGCTTGCATTCCTTTTAGTGTCGCTGAAGCCACGAAAATATTTGTTTTTTAGTCGAATTGTGCATGATAATTATTCGATAGATATTTTCATAGAATTTTTGTGGAGCAGCGATACGTCTTTAGAGTATATACTTTTTTTTAAGCGATTTGTATGCATTATTCTGTTTTCCTTACGTCCTCGTAGGTCGGAGGAGCTTTTGTCGATAATTATGAGCTTGAACAAACGATAAGCCGTGTTGCATTTTGCTGTTTTTTTTGTAATCATTCTCCTCGATCTCCAAATAAACGACTTTTACTCTTTTACTCATTGCTTATTCTAATTTCTCTTCATACATATCATATTAATTTGGCTTTTTTTTAATTAATTCGCGATGAACAGTACTGCATATGCAGTTACTGTATCAAAGAATTTTTTTTCCAACAGAATTATACAATCTCTGATTAAATGCTAAAAAGAAACGACGATAATGCATGTATTTTTATTTCAATAGTGAAGCGGTAAAAGAAGATAACTCAAAAATTATGAAAAATTTTAGACACTCATTTTTACAAATATCTCG
>JABSMT010051397.1:0-13162 GCA_018902335.1 Eumacrocentrus americanus
TATCTCGTTTTACCGCTTAATAACAGATATATAATGTTAATAATATAGATAAAATACTTTTTTTTTATATAATGATTTAGGGAGCTTTAATTGGTACTGTAACGAGTCTGGCATATGATAGTAATTGGCTATGGTTCAATTATCTCTTCCATGAAGAATGATACGAATAAAATCGATCTGCTTTTATCAACAATAAAATGTGTTGCAAAAAAATTGACCGTTGTTATCAATAATATTGAAGGGTATGTATGTTTTTTTACCTTAATTGAATATTATGTAAAAAATAATAAAAATATGTGGATTGTTGCAGAAGTAGCGAAGAAAACTGAAGACATTGTCGAAACGACTCTTCGCGAATGCGAACAAATCCTTAGAAACAAGTCTACTGAGGAGGAAAAATAAATTAATTCCTTTCTGTACAGTTAAAACGTTAAAAAAAATACAATATGATAATTAAAGTTTGACACGCATTTTATTTTGCTTGCCATAATACATAAATGCATTTAGACAAATTTACAAAGTATCTGCCGACTCGTGTTAATCATTTACTGGCTCACTGGTTAATTAACTCCCGGTGAAGATGCGTTATTTAAATGATAGAAGTTGATTTGCTATTTCAAAAACATTTGTAGAATCATTATGATAAAGAAAAAAGTAAAAACAACTCACAAGTTTCATAGTCGTGGCGTGGATCGTTCTTTAACATTTATTATAATTTAGCTTATTATCGAATGAATATAAACTTTATATAATTTATTAAATGACAACCATGAATTTCGATAGTTTATATAACAAGAAAAATTGCAATTACATATACAGGAAATGTGAATGACAGATTTTCAAGCACATAAAAATAGCCAGTGTAGCTTTTCGCTATAAAAATGAATTAAAGAAATGCACATTATATAACATAATTTACAAAAAAAATGCGAATAATATATACATGGATCCTATAGCAATACGTTCAGAACAAAATTGTGAATATTTTCTACAGCTATTGGGATTTATTTTTCATTTTGTTCGTAGTCACAGCTTACAGCATTAGCAGACGAATATTATTTCTCTAGGCTTACGCGTCCAATGAATGAATAGCCTATAACAACTATGAAATAATATTCATTGCTTTGTCACAATAATTAATTCTGTAGTGAAGGGGTAAAAGAAGATAAGTCGAGATAACTTTTTCATTAAAATGTTTTACAAAATTGACGATATCTAGAAAACTATGGGAGATACGATAAAAATGCAAAGAACCTTTTTTGTAAAGAATTTAATTCCCTACAAAAAAGGTTCTATAAGATTTTATCGTATCTCCCAAGATTTCTGAGATATTCGTAAAAATGAATGTGTCTAAAAATTTTTATAATTTTTGAGTTCATCTTCTTCTTTTACCGCTTCACTACGGAATTTCTCAGAGGGTTCAAAATTTTATCTCTCAATCTTGCTAGACTCTTCATTTAAAAAGTCACTGCTCTTATAAATGCGTATAAATGTGCCAAAAACGTTATAAATACTTAAAATAATTACAAAACCGACATTTCTAAAATGCACTATCCCATGTCTACACAAAAAGTATTTTCTCTATTGGCTGTCGTTTTTTATTGTTACAAAGTTACAAAAGAGTATGTTCAACGCGCTACCGTTTTTATTTGTCAAATTTGGGGAATAAGATAATTGATGGCCCCAACTTTTTCTTTCATTAAATGAAACTACACGACAATAGGTATGTCTCTTGAAAGTGTGTTGTTATAATAAAAGTGCAAATATTTTTTTTATTTACGATTGATTCATAAAGCCTGACGCGTGTGCAAAATGAATTTTACGCGATGACAATAGTGCTATCATTCGGTGGTACATGAGATAAAAATACATTTTGTCGACATAAAATATCCTGTTAGATATATTATCATTTAAATGTCTAATTGTGACAATATACAATGAATATAATATATTTAACTGCCTACAGGGTGAGGCAATGAGACTGCATTCACCCTATGCACTGTGCGTGATAAAAATTTAAATATATTTGCAACAGTTTTATTGTTATAAATTTTTTTTTGTTCTCAAGCTTTATTTCTTTTCGATCTAGGAGGGAGAGTGTCTTAAAAGCTGCGTGCTTAGCATTTATATGTCCTTTACTTAGCGTATTTTCATGTATATGTATATCATCCTATGCGGCAAATAGATATGCGTAAGTTCCATTAATTGAGCAGTTCATATGCATCACCCCGTTATCGCGGTTGTCATACTGAATAACAAATATATCGACGATTACCCTAAAGCTTTGGAGTTTTCTTTTTTTCTTTATTTCTTTCTTTCTTACTCATCGCCCGACGTCGTTCGAACTTACCTTTATTATATCATTGGCGCCCTACAACTAATGAATACTGTCCTATCTTGTAAGTACACTTCGACGAAAATGTATTGACGATGAACTTGTGATTACAAAAAAAAACAACATTGAGTAAGCACAAATAGACTCGATTGCTTCGGACTTGCAGAGAAAATCGTTATGCAGAGGAAGACGCGCACAGATAAAAAAGATTACCGCACATTTTTTTAATATATACAAGCTATATGTATAAAGATACTCAGCGTCGTATTATTTCCATACCTGAAATTGTCGAACAAATATACGTTTAAATATTAAAAGATACTGATTATCACGCGAATAATGAATGACTCAGGCTTAAATGTTAGCAAGATGTCTCGAAAGTCGTGCAAGAAAATGTAACACCTTGTTGTTAGCTGTCATTTGGTGGCGAGTCATTTAAGCCTTTGCTATTGTTCGAGAACATTGACGATGACTGGCTTATATCGCTTGTTATCATTTGACTTGGATGAATAATGGGGGCTGTCGTTTGGACTACATTACAAGAGACTGGAACCATTGGCGGTAGACTAATTGAATTGTGCGGAGAACCTGAGCATGGTATTGACGGTCGTCTTCTCTCTAAACTATTTGTGGCTATTTGCTTCCTTGCTGTTGAATTTCTCTCGAGACTATTCGTGACAATTCGATGTCTTCGTTCAAGATTGGACATGGAATTAATGTCTGAGGGACTGCCTGGCAGTGAACGATCGATTGACTGACCTAATCTGTGTAACACGTCTCCACTCTGACTCTGTCTAAATATTGTATCTGATCTCTCCGTGGATTGACTTCTTACGAGTAATTGTTCGCCTGATTGACTCGAACGAATACGATGCTCGGGTGTTGATTGACGTGTATTACAAATATTGTCATGATGCCTCTCGCAAATCTGATTATCCACGTATGGATAACGAATGCGAATTGAGTCGATTACGTCGAGCAGGTTCTTGGCATCCATTGCTAAGATGTGAGCAGCTGACAGCATACCCCTGAAAAATTATTTGATTCATAATTGTAATGTGTACTGAGAGGAAAAAAAAAATAAGTTGAATAATTAATTCAAAGCAAATAATGACGTACTTTCGATACTCGGCGTCCAATGTAGTAGAGCTATAGCTTTGTGCTAATTTCATAGCAGTCACAAGGTCGGCCATGTCTTTACTAAGAACTTTATGAGCCATTTCGACTTGTCTGTGAGCCGTTGCTGGCAAAATATCTACAAGAGTATCCACTGAGGATAGAAGAGCTCTAAGTTCAACTCCTACCCTTCGCACCAATTCCAAATACTGATCGGCTATGCTTTGTTGAACTCCTTGGGACAGTGACATAACAGCTCGCACAACATTAGTCGTGCAGTCGTATACCTTGTCGTTTGATCTGTCTAAATCTGCTGTTGGAGTAGGTTCCATTTTCTATAAAATAAACAAATATTACTTTAGTAACAAAATAAAAAAGAAAACAGATCAGAATTTAATGCAATGACATTACCTTAACAATTATTACTTTATCGGTACTTTTATCAGAACCAAAGGAACTGGTATTCGCGCTATGAGGCTCGTGACTAGGAGATTGTGTCATTGAACGTGGAACAGGAGGACTGGCACTTTCATCACCACTCGTAGCAATGGAAAGGCGCTTCTAAAAACAAATAATTATAGAGTAAATGCTTTTTTACACAATTTTTTAAAATGTTAACAATTTTTACACACTTCTTCTCTTGCAAGCCATCGACTGTCCTCCTCTGATTGCCTCTGTTGTTCAAATAGTCGTTGCTCCAGTAATTTCTGCTCTTCGTCAATGCTATTTTGAGGATTTTCTGGGACACTGTCGAATGGTTGTGACTGCGTATTTCTCTGGAACTTTAGAAGAAAAAAAATCAAATAACTAATATGCCAATAAACGTTAGTTAATTTATTTGGGAATAAAATATGGAGTTAGATTTAAAAAATGGGTGATTGCTTATAAAACAATACTTCCGTAAAAATATCTGTACAAAATTATGTAGAAGGCGGAAGATTAAAGAGATGCATAATTCCAAATAAAAGTAATAGCACAAATGTATACGTTGTGCATGCAAAAGAAATCAGTAGTCCAACACAATTTATAATAAAAAAAAAAATCATTCCCCATGCCCAAATTATCCTGCGACAATACAAAAAAAAATAATTGTACCAGTAATCAATGAACCATCATGGCATCCTTGAGGTAATTCTACCAGTAGATGCTCGGAGAACGTGTGAGCTCGTGCGTTTCAATTCACAGAATGCATAACAAAACTCAAAGTGCAAAAATCGGTGCACATAAAAAAAAACAATAAGTCAACCAAGAAAAAACCAAATTCATCAATAAATGTTGAATTATCATAACAGATGCGATTGTTATTTTCCAAGGGGACGTATTGTCAAACCTGATCTTGCTGAGCCTCTTCAAGGATCGAGCAGCTAGACGACATGGTGCTGTCGCTGACAGCCGAGGACACCAGCGAGCCAGACAGAGTGCCATCAACAGAGCTCGTTAGTTGTTCCTCTGGATTAGCACTAACAAAAGTCGTTATTACAGCAACACCAGTGGACATTTGTGGTCCAGTCGGTCGTGATGCAGCGCTACTTATTGCCTGAGAGAGAGCATTCTGTTGTTGTGCAACAGAGCAGTTTACAGCTTGCTGCGCAATGTTAGCTCGAACCGGATTGTAATCAACCGGGGTAATCAAACTCATCTGTTGCGGTCCCACGTTTGACGACAGGTGTTTCACAGGTGACGCGGCGTACTGAGACTGATTAATTTGCTGCATGGCGAATTGCGGATGTGCCGTATGCATAATACTCGAGTATTGCTGATTAAGAGCTTGAGTGTGTTGAACAGGCTGACCAGAGTAGTTCGACGTTTGCATTTGATATTCAAATCCTTGTTGAGACAATGTTTCCGCCTGGACAACCATAGCTGGCGATGCATGCACTGTATAAGTGGGAGCCGCTCCATTTGCCTGGCTATGCACGGAATATTGGCTTGAAATAATTGCACTAGAGCACGGTGGCTGATTGAGACTCTGCTGGTGGACATTCGACACGTATTGAGCTCGTGCAACATACATTGGCTGGCTCACTTGGCCAAAATTAGAGTAGTGCTGCTGCTGCTGTTGATGTTGATGTTGATGTTGATGTTGATGCTGATAGTTCTGAACGTATAAAGGCTGCTGGAAGTTCTGTGAAGGCGTTGGGCTGTAAACTCTTGCATTTTGTGCATACGACACAATAGGTGGAGAAGCAGATTTCACCTCAGAACAGCTCTGGCTGTGCGCAGTCTGAGCACGAAACTTTAGGACAGGTCCATACAAACACTCAGTCCCCGAAGATGAACTAACAATCCCACCACCACCGCTAGCATTCTTAATGTTCGCTGAGGACATTTGACTCGAGCTCTGACCACCACCGGATGCTTGAGACGCAACGGAGGAAGAACAGTTGACAAATTGACCGAAAACAGGCTGCTGAGCATGCTGCTGAGTTGGTAAGTGACCAGAAACTTGGACACCAGTGACACTGTTCAAGCTACTGGGTCCTGAGCTGCCAGGATTTTCGCTGAAGTTACCACTAAGACTTGGACTTTGACAGAAATTGCCCATTATTGCTGAGCTTTGAGTGAAATTCGCGACAGGACCATAGATTTCTCCACATGTGGTTGATGCAGTGGACATTGGCAATACGTTAGACACAGAGAATTTTTGAACGGGGGAATACAAGTCACCGGTTATGCTACCAACTATCTTAGAACTGACTGCATACATGTTTTGCATCTCTTTAACCTTACGTTGTTGCGGCTGCTGTTTTCTATTGGGGGCGGGCGATTGGGTTTGGACAGAATCTGGCATGCTAAGATTAGATATCATGGACGACATTGTGTCTGCGGAGTCCAGGGAATCCATATTCGCCTCAGAGTGAGTTGACTCGACAGAGGGACATTCATTGAAGCTAATATTATTGGATTCGGACGCGGTGGGTTCGAAGAAAGGCAAATCTGACACGGGAGCAGTAGTGAGGACTTGTTCGTCCTCTTGGAATTGTACCGCGAGCGTATTGAAGGCAGACGCAGGCGTCGTGTACACAGAGGGACATACCCCCCGAGCTTGGTTGTCCTTCAGCAGTTGAGCTAAGACTTCTGGGCTCTGAGCGACGATGTACGTGGACACTGGAGCTACAGTTGTTGAAGTTGGAACTTGATCTGTTGATGCCTGAGGCTGTCGTGAGGGTTTTGGCGGTGGCACTTCGTCTGCTCCTGTGTGATAAATTTAATAAAATATATTTATTGTCAATTAAATGCTAGAGAAGTTGATAAAGATTTTTAATTTATACCCCAAGACATGGCTTGTACTCTGCGATTCTCTCGTCTCATTGTTTCTTGCTGCTGATGTTTTTCTTCTAGCAAGATTTCACTGCAACAAATAATTGCATTATAAATATTTGAATGGAGTGACGATTAATGACGAGGACAAGAGGCATATTTACTGCAAATTTTCTCGAATATCTTTGAACGTTGGTCGTTTACTCGGTTCATAGCTCCAGCACTGAGACATCAGAGAATACAAACGTGGAGGACAACGATCAGGAAGTGCCAATCTTTCTCCATTTTCAAGTTTACGAATTACTTCGTTATTTTTTACTCCTTGGAATGGCTTTACTCCCAACATCAATATTTCCCACATGCAAACACCTACAGAGTAAATGACAATTGTAGAATATTGAATTTTAATCGTTAGTAAATAGAATGTGGGATGAATTATAATGAATTTTACCGAACATCCAGACATCAGATGATGTAGTGAATCGTCGAAAATTAATACTCTCTGGAGCCATCCACTTTATTGGCAGCTTACATTTGCTGGCAATGTAGTAGCTTTGATCCTCGACCCATCGACTTAAACCGAAATCAGCGAGTTTGACACAAGTGTGGGATGACACCAGGACATTTCTTGCTGCAATGTCTCTGTGTACGAATTTCTTGCTTTCAAGGTACGACAACGCTGTGCTCAGTTGGAACGTATAGAGCAAAAGAGTGGCGAGATCAAGACGATGTTTATTGGACTGTAAATATGCTCGCATTTCCCCCAGTCTTGCTAGCTCCATAACCAGCCAAATTGGTGCTTCAGAGCAGACACCAATTAATCTTATTATGTAAGGATGCTCAAATTGCTGCATAATGTCTGAAATTTAATCGTTTGTCAGTCTTTCAGACTCTTAAAGAAGATTGTGATCGTCTATACTTACAAGCTTCCTCCAAGAACTTCTCAGCAGTCGCAAGATCAGCGTCAACTTTGCATGTCTTCACAGCAACGGCAATTGTCTGGCCATCTCGACCTTTGTACGAGCCCTTATGAACATTTCCAAATTGGCCTTCGCCAATAATTTCCCCTAACTCCACTTGATTTCTAACGATTTCGTAGTCACGAGCTGAAAGATATAATAAGCACAGCAATTTACATCTGAAATGAGATCTGATTCGTCTCACCGCATGAATAAATCATTAGTAAAATAGGCAAACTCACCAGCTGGAGTTGAGTAATCACCTTCTTCGTCAACAATTTCTGCATAATCTTCAGATAAAATTGTTCCAGTCTTTCCGGCATTCTTCTCAGGACTGCCATTGCCGTCTTGTCTGTACTTTGGTGGATGTGCATCTGATAAAAAAATATCATTATAGTCCTCTCAACAATGCTTAATGTCTTTCTTAACAGCAAAACATCTATTATTATCCTTATTTTTATAACTACTAAAGCACTCTTTCTCCTACCAACCTTTGCAAGGACAAGGATAATTCTTCCACGAAGCAGCTTGGAACATTAAATATCAAAGTTGAACAGAAAGAAAATTTTTTCACCATAAAATCCATTAAACAGCTTCGTATCTATCACTTTTTATTATTGTAAGCATTAAAAAATTAATATTTTTTTTCTTTATTCTCACCTTTTCTGTTCCACAAAGAAGTATTAGAACCTGTGACCAGCCTGCAATATCCATCAATTAAGTCTGCGAGACTCTCAGCTTGATCTAAACTCGAGCAAGTGATACTGAGCGTTTCTGCAGCACCAGCCACACGAAGTTTGATACACGCTTTGGCGTGCTCCTTGCAATCTGAGACAAGAGTCTGTATCGATTGAATTTGTGTAAACTCTGCCATTCTCGTAGGCTGCGAAACAGATGTGTCCTGATTAATTAGAAAAAAAAAATTCTTCAGCATCATAAATATTCAAATTGGAAAGAAGAATTATTACCACGGTTCCACCTCGGTGCGCCATGTATGAGATCCCAAGATCTGGACCGATAACAAGCTCGACGGGTATCGACCAGCTCGACTGATTGATCAGATAGGTAAATTAATATAGCATTAATTAATTATTGAGAGAGTTGAGATGAAAACTGGTTTTAATCAGCTTACCCCCAAGGCGCAAATGAACCTCTCCTGATCGAATCTATAGTGCGATCGTAGAAGATCGAAGAACTTGAACATACACTCGAGCTCGGTGAGAGCGGCGACCTTCTTGAAGTGTTGCTGTATGAGCTTTCGCAATGTTTTCGGTTTCACGCCGTTTAACACCGAGCGTGGAAGGAATTTGTGCAATCCGACCTGTGCGCATGTTTATTATTTATAAATGTCTGACATTCGAACGTGATTCTGTTGATTGCAATCGGAGACAAGAGAGGACAACATATACAACTCACCTCTCGTTCCAGGTACTCCAAGTTACTCTTCTTGTCGAGAGCCACTTGCGGCATGTCTTTGAAGAAATATCGAATCTCCAAACAGCAGAGTTGGACGGCCACGTCTTGATCCAGTGCCGAATGATTGGCATTCAAATAATCATTCCTCACCTAAGCCATTCATAAATTAATTATTTATTCCATACTGAATTCTTATCAATTGACTTCAATCATTATAATATATTCCTCAATTAACCTGATCATAGTAGTAGTAGAAGGTGACCTTATCCTTCTCATACAAATCATTTAAATTCTGTGGCAAGTATCGTACTCTCAGTTCGTACCTCCACTCAGAGTGTGGATGCTTCCTCTCGTATTTTTCTTGTACCTGTAACAACAACAGCCATGTATTAGATTCTTGCCTCTTGCGCACACTGATAAGAACAAAGTGCAAACGTAAGTAGTAATGTGAGAGTAAACCCACCTGATACATAGTTGTATCTTGATGCAGCCAGTAACTCTCACCAGAGCCTGGATGATGTAGTCTCATGGCATACAAATTTCTGTAGTGCCTAGTGCCAACAGCCAGTCGACTTGTAACGAGAGAAATGATCCCCCTGACATCGATAGCATCGCCAAATTTCACCACATTGAAGCCACCTATGAAAAGATAACGTACCAATGACAATGAGACTCTTGAATAATTCAAGAAAACTCACAATTAGGAATATAGCAGAAAGAATAAAATAAATACTCTTACCATTAGGTAAGTGAACCTTCAAGGTGGCTTTATCCATGGGGGTGGGCGAACCATGTGGCGGTGTATTCCTTCCGCCGCCTCCACTCTGGATACCGCCAGCTCCATCACCGCCTCCAGCGCTCATCCCCTCATGACTGAAACAAGACAGAAAACCGCAAGCTTAAATAGAGGCACTTGGTACTGTGATGTGTCTTAGGTCATATACTATACACAGAGAGACGACGAGTCTTCCCTCGCTCATAGAAAGAGCATTACTCCCTCGACCATATACACTTCTCGCAGTGCGAATCGTCATGGGAAAAGCGTCGCGATGCGTGACCCTGCCCGTGAAAAAGGAACGCGTCGAATGGATTCGCGTTTTCTCACTGCACACATTTTTATTATATTACAGAGGCAAGTATGGCTTGAGATGTTGGCACATGGGAGCCAGCAGTTGCTGCTGCTGCTGCTGCTAAAAGTCATGTGTTTTGCTGAGAGCACCAACGTGCTCCATTGGGACTCGTATATTTCATGCTCTTTTTCAGGGGACATGTCCACCACTGTGAAATATACTGAACGACTGAAATAGATAGACAAAAGGAAAAGAAATAAATGTGACAGAGGAGGGAATGACACTGTGGAATGTGTTTGCTGTTGGAGTTTCATCATCAGTGCAGGGATATATATATATATATATATGGTAGAGAGAGTACTGTGTAATTAGACACAGTTTTGCTCCAAAGAATTCGCACTTGGGTGACTCTATTGCTCCCTCCGGGGGCAGCGACCCACTTTTTACAGCCCTCGATTTGCACGGCTGCATCTTGAAATTTTCTAAGAGGGACACAAAACTCAACGGGGTCTCTCCCCCGTGGGCGGTAAAGGATTTTTCACTGTGTCGAGAGATAGTATATAAGATATATACCCGGCTTTAGAGAGAGAGAGACTTGAGTAAAAGAGAGAGCATGAGCTGCGAAACGAGAATTGTATCGCGTGTCCACGGCACATAAATGAGAGGGGAGCTATGTGCATTTCCGCAGAAGGGTTGAGAGAGTCCACCAAGAGGTCACATCATTCGAAGGCTTGTGGCATAGCCACACCGGATCCCCGGGCGTTTCCGCAAGGCACGCATCGTCGTCGGCATAGAAAGCCCCACTGGAATATCCCCATGTTTGTCAAAGGCAAATGCGTTGGCCGCAAGATACAGTGGCTGCAGATGGTCTCATTTGTGAATTCCTAGACTATATATACTCTGCCACCAAGGAGGATGATCAATCTAACTTCTAAAATGCTTTAGGGTCAATTAAGAAATTCTTTTCTAATTTTTTGCTTGGATTGGATTGGAAAGTGTGATGAAAACATCTACAGCAGGAGAGTTCATACTGATAATGTGACATTTAGAATGCATCATGGGATATAATCGATTGGATGCAGACTTCACACTCGATCGTCGTCCCTGAAGCAGTCATGGGGCTCATACGCACCTGCACTATCGCCCACGCTTTACCTTTCCTCTATATAACTTTCTCTATTGCAATTTTTTTTTCAACAGTCCTCTCCTTGTGATTATTATGATTACGTATGTGAATATTCACATTCAAGTCCCCGTGGCTAATGTAATCCGTCAAGCGTTTCTCCCAACGTCATTTCTCGAATTAACTCCAAATCTCATTAGAAACTCTAAAGACTCAAGCTTTCAGCAGAACAGCTTGTAGCATGATCAAAGGACTTTGGAGAGCTATGTCTACTTATTCTCAGTGGTATTAGGTAATACCGAGAGGAAAAGAATCCTCTTATCAGTAGTGAAATCACCTTGGTCGTGGTGGTGCCACTCTGTGAAACTTCCATGTCCCAATGGTGTCTGGACTGTAGTGGGAATCACTGCAACCGAACTGACCAAGGGCACAGAGTAGACCCTTGCTGTTACGCTGCCAAACTGATCGATGTCTCGGAGGCTTTGGGGCATCGTGGTCAGTTGAATGACGAAGGATCATGTCACCACTGCCGACAGGCTTTCCCACGAGATTGTCAAAGTTTGAATTGGGATGAGTCGCCGCTGGCCACGACATCCCACTCGCTTTGCGTTCTACCAAGCTCAGC
Source organism: Eumacrocentrus americanus (assembly GCA_018902335.1). Lineage (NCBI taxonomy): Eukaryota > Metazoa > Arthropoda > Insecta > Hymenoptera > Braconidae > Eumacrocentrus > Eumacrocentrus americanus. Next base: position 11,906 of record JABSMT010051397.1, read on the forward strand.
ATTATTTTACATTTTACTTTGTTCACCGTTGGCTTCTTCTTCTTCTTCTTCTTCTATATCCAACTAATGATGTTTAAGCCTCTGCGTCTTCTTTCTTCGTTGGATTAGTTACTAAGAAAGAGAAACGAATCATCGAAACTTGACTCCTACTTTCCTGGGTTTTTTATCGTTTAAAGATGTGAGTTATATTCATGACTTTTTATGTGGGCATTCAAGTTGAAGAGTAGATATATTTAGACAGTGAACATTTGCGAGATGTGTGTTAGATCATCATATTTAGATTTTATTGCTTATTCGTTTATCTTGAGTGTAAATTCGAAAAAGAAGAAGAATATATATGTATATATTGTATATAGTTTTGGAAACAGGTGTGGACGACGACGACGATGGCTACTCATATCTAGGCCTAGACTTATTCGGCCAAAACCTGGTGGGCGCGTCAATTATGGATTCGAGGATCAAAATGAAATGAGAATTTCACGATTACATTTTTTCAGTTCCCACTCAACAACAACACATCATTCTTTTAGCGATTATAATCAAACAACGTGGTAGGCTTTTTCCGAGGGCTATGTGTCATTACGAAATTTGTCAAAGTCTAAAATGAAATCATGTCCACCAAAGTGTCTAAAATGAATTCAACCGAAAATTTGCACGATTCCTATCTATCTATCTATCTCTATGTAGATATCCATCATGAACGATTGAGATTACGAAAGATTCTCGTAAAGTAGAAAAATTAATAAAACGACACAAGCAACACCAGAGTGAGAACGGATCACCGTAGACGCGTGGGCGCCACTCAGGTTGACTCTAGAGCGCGTAAACCTCTAGAGAGAAAGACAGAGAGAGATTATATGACCGTGTGGATGTTGAACTTCGCGGTCTGACGAGCGCACCACCACCGTGTCCCAATGAAATATTTGCGTGGATAAAGAGCTAATCATCGAGTAAATTTCATTGTATAACAAGGAAATTTAAACAAGATAAATAGAAGAGAAATCAAAGAAAATAAAATGAAAAATATTGTTAACGAGTTCTGTCATTGAGCGGTAAAACGAGATAAGTCGAGAATTTATCAAAAATTTTAGAAATCTACATTTTTCCAAATATCTCGAAAATCAGGGCAGATACGGTAAAATTGCAAGAGACCTTTTTTGTCGGAAATTTAATTTTCTATAAAAAAGGTTCAATGCATTTTTATCACATTTCGCATAGTACTCGAGCTATAATAAATTTTGTTCTTAACAAATTTTT
>JABSMT010051408.1:0-13141 GCA_018902335.1 Eumacrocentrus americanus
GCTGTCCTTTCTGTCCAATTGTCTCTAATTGCACTTAATTTCCAGATTTATCTATGCACGTTCTCACCCCTGATCCTCACTGCACCGCTTCCTCTCCTCGTCCGCCTTCTTCACTTTATATATCGAAAAAATAGAAAGAATTTTTTTGATTATTCTTAATAGTTATTTTCAATATGGAAATTCAAAATATCATATTTTTCCCGCCAAACCGGAAGTGATAGAGAAAAGTTTCATATGACCTTTTCTCTTCTTTTTCTATTAAGGCGAAATGCAACCTAGTGTCTCTCTCGCACACGCATGAACGTAGAGGCGTTCTCTGTTGCACTCCCAATGTTCAATGGACGAGATTAGAATTTTCAATCCAACCATTCTCGGTGAAAAATGAAAATGATCGAAAATGCCGAGTCACATGCCCTTCATAATCGTTGAATAAAGGGCATGCGACTTTTTCTTCTAAATATTTTACAATAACCTAGGAGAATGGTTGGATGGAAAATTGGGTTGCATTTCAAAATTTTTTATAAAAAAAAATTAAACATCATTTTTTTCCCGCCAAACCGGAAGTAATAGGAAAATTTTTATATGACCTTTTTTCATTCTTTTTTAATAATGTATATCCCTGCCAAATTTCAAATTTTTTTATCGAGCCGTTCGTCAGACCATGAAATTAGTTTATTTTGCAACAACAGACAGACAGACAGACAGACATTTGTTCAGGAGCATAAATCTAGCATGTTGGACGACTCGAAAGTCAAATTTGATCAAAATAAGAGAAAGTTACTTTTCAGCCAAATACAATACTTTTCTTTTCACTAAAGGGAAAAAAAGTAAAAAATATGTTTTGCTTTTTATTTTCTCCTGGAATATTGCATCACTCGTGAAGATTTGTATGTATCAGTAATTAACTTCTAGTGATAAGAAGCGAAAACGTTACTTTTAATCAATCAAAGTGAGACACTTTTATTGTCCCTAACAATCGTTGTTAAACTTTCATTATAAATCTGGCTTTTATTTTGTTTCCCAATATACAGTTGAATTCACTTGACATTCTGCTCATCACTGTATATCTTCTCAAGACAAGTATTTGCGGATCCCTTCTGCAATTTCAAATGCGGATCCGCTGACAGTAGGGACTAATTAGCCCCAAGCATTAAAGACGGTCCTCAAGGGAAGAGACCTTGACTTGTCGTGGGTCAATTGAGCGAAAATTAAAATATAGACACGGCAAACGTGTTGCGAATACATTCAGGGATCGTCAGCATCGTGCTCTGTTTACTTCATCAACAAATTGAATGTACTGAAGATATACGAATGTCCACGCTTGCTACTACCATGTCCATATTATCGTGATGGACAAGTTCCTCTAATACTATACGGAGATTTATAAACACTATATTTTTCAAGATATGATGTTTTTGTGAAATTGTGAATGAACCCAGTTATTCTGTATTTTTCATTCTTTTTTCACAAATTAAATATTGTACCCTGATCGCTAATTTTAATGGAAAGAAATATAGAATTATTGCATATTATGGCATTATTGAACAAAATTATTTCTGAATACTTAAGTTCTGCAGATGAGGATTAATGACACGTTGTTTGAAGCACTGTTGCACGAAATGGCTGTTGGCATTACTATTACAGTTGTAAATTATTTTAGAGGCCATAAATTCACGTAGGAAAGTCTGATATACCTGTTACACTCGCCGTAAATTCTGAAATAGCGTAACAAACGAAGCTACTTCTTTGTCACGACGACCGAGTGCTACATTAGCATGGTCACGCGATAGGTTTGTAAATTCGTGACCCAGAATATTTGTTTCTCTCACACGTTCTAAGATAAAAGATTGAAAAATCCGATTTCAAAAAAGAGGTAAATTTATATAAAAAGCTAAAAAGGAGAGCTATTTCCAACCGAGATCCCACCGTGAATGTTCAGAGATAAAGACGGAGGGTATATGAGGTAATATAGAGGAATGGGGTTGTGATAATGCCAGGGATCAACCTTTTCAAGTGCAGTAAGCTCACCCTTTCTAGACGAAAAAGATTTAAAATATATTAGTGAAGTCGAAAAGAGATTCTTTTGAAAAGAAAACGATGACATCGCATACTTAAAAATACATTGGACGCGCGAATATTTCGTGACGATAAACATAAAATTTTGCGTTTTCAGCTAAAAATCAATAAATACAGGTTGACTGAGTAATGAATTCCTATTCAAGTACATGCTTACTATAGCTATCATTTATGAGACATTTTCATTACGGAGAAATTCACCTCTGGGCAATATGAAACCTGCAAAAGACCAGACAATATAACCAATTTTCCATCAGTAATCTCACAATTCATTCTAGATTGAGGATAATCGGGTTATTTTCAAACACCTAAGGAACGCATCTAATACATCCTAATGCACTTTTATCTCATTTCTCATCCTAAAAGCTACTATTTTGTCAATCTGCATAATATTATAATAGATCTAGTGTATGTTTGTGTGCATCATTATCATTCCCCTTTCAAGTATGTAGAACATCGGAGAGTGTGTGGAAATGGCATATATGTATAGGGCGTCAGATACATGAAAAAATCATCGGTATATCCCTTAGAGAATATGTCCCATTCATCAATGTCATACCCTTGACATATCAAACAAAGTATTTAAATCTCTGTCTCGCAAATTTATTAATATAATTTATCGTAACGCGGTTTCAGGATGACATCGATTTTAATAGTCCCAGCATTCAACAGGAAATACTCGAGGCACGGGCAAAAGTATGCAACAACGGCTCAACTCCGTATCCAGGTAAAAACAACATTAATATAATAAAATTTACAAATGAACAAAATTCGACAACTTTTCCAGAGCTTCCTCTATATTTCTATTATCGAGAAATTTTGTTAGAGGCAACATGTATTTGTATAAATAGACAATTCAAGTGTAAAATATCAGAATAATCAGATCCGCATGTCAATAACCTTATTAAACTGCCCTGATGAATTGCTCAGACGTTTTTCACATTTATTTTATGTCTGACCTTCTCTTTCATAAGATCATGAGACAGCACATGCAAATAATTCTAAATATAGAGAAGAATCGATGGAGCTTGAAAAACTATTATCTGAAGGAATATTCACTAGCGGAACGATGCAGTACTTGAGTCTATCAGGATAATCAATACTGACTTGTCTGATCATGGTCTGCTCTGTAATATCTCCTTGCAAACGCAGGGCTCAGTTATCAGGATTTGTAACGTTGGTGTGTACGGAAAATTCAAAACATTTTCGTTTTAAAATCCACAGAATCACAGAGTTAACTATAGATCGAAAAGTGGAAGGTTTGTTGTAATAAAGAGCAGAACAGAAATAAAGAGAGAAAAAATACATTGTAAAATCAACCCTAAAGTCAAATCGGTGTCTTTGACATATGATGAAAATTTAATCAATTATATTTCTATATTATTGGTATGACCGATAGCTGGATATGACTTTTAACAGCGGTGTTGTAGAATTTGATATGAAAAGCAGAATAATTAACATGAGATGCATTAGCATACATGTGCTCTCAACTCAACATGACCGCTATACAGACATACTTCAATATCCGACTCTCGAATTCAGTTTGTGGCCTTTGGCGAACGCATCACACCATTAGAGAGACTAAGTTGAGTGTGTATGCATAACATATATACCAGAATGGAGGACAAAGCGTCTTACGTTACGTTATTAATAAACTTATGGATCTATCTCTCTATTATGCCTTGACTTACGGATCAAGCGGTAAAATCGCTCCAACGGCTAATGTCGACAGCGTAATATTAATAATAGAAATTTATTTACATACAAACATAAATTTATCATGGTAATCATAATAAATATTTATTTCTTCTTCGGTATTTTCATTACCACACACATCCAACTGAAAATCCCGGACAACTGCTTGAGCCCCCGAAATATTCAACATTGAACCCACTTATTGAGCTTTATCGATCGATTGAGATATAACTCGGACGTACAGAACGCACAGCTGAAACTGAACAATTGTACCACACTTCAATTGCATCGTCAATACACGTGCAGCTGTACAATAAAATACGCTCGACAGCCAATACAGATTGCATTCATTCCGTGAATTTACAGATATTTTATTCAATGGCACTACAATAAAATGAAATAAACCACTTGACGCATTAACATGGGTTCATACACCTTTTGTGTAACACGTTTCGTTTTATGTTATAATCAATAAATTCACCCAAATAATTCTTCTCACAATCAAATATCAATTTCATTTGCTACTATCACACTTAATCTGTACTATACTATATATATTTGACTGAAAAGTGTTTTTCTTCTTTAATTAAAAAAACATGGATTGAAACAGTAATACAGTATGTAGATAGGTATATATCTTTGGTATTTATTTAACTCTTCGACCTTTCGCAAAAAGATGCAAAAACTATGGGAAAATATTTTTATCCCTACACCCAAGGTGTGATGTAGATAATCGATTAACGCAAATATCCAATTTCCTCCCGAATAGTCTCGGAAATAAAACTTTTTCACGTTCGTTGCGATACATGAAATATGCTTTTGAACGCCAGCCTCGTGAGATCTTAGATACATGGTCACGAGTGATTCACTGAATGCGATTTCGCCCACATGCGACTGCGATGCTACAGCTTTAATGGATTCCTATTCCCGTCTCTCGACGGTTTAGCGAGAACGCGGGTGCCATACACGTGAACTCTAGGGAAAACATATATTATGATGCACGTACACGCACTCCAGCTGCGATTGATAATCTCTCGTTGAGTACTTGCTCATTCCCAGAAATATATTGATTAATACAGAAGATTAAGCACTTATTCTCATGTCGATTGTGTAATGAAATTACATCTGTCTGCAGTATGTAGTCAATTATTTTGTCCAACTGAACCGATCAAACCAGAATTCCGACTCAACAGGAAATTTCCCTGAGGATGGCGTACTTCTATCTTCTATAAATAAAGAAATATGAAGTCAAGACAGAACTTGAATGTTCCGAAGTAAAAAATAATGTTAAAAAAAAAAGTAATAAAATGAAAGGTCGTCTTGCAAACTTTTGGATTTCAAATGCAATAAATATAAGAGAAAGAAATAAATATAATAGGACGCACTGTCTTGGAGCTTTTCGATACTAAACATTGATTATAATGAGAAAAAGAAAAAGTAGGAAGTTCACGTGGAATTGCAGTGAATAGAAAAGGAGCATTATTATCATCTTGCACTGTAGAATACAGCTTCAACTTATTAAATTGCCAACCGACCACACGTGTTGATGCTTTCAAAGGACTTTCTATATAATGCTTCTGTATCTCGAATCTTTTCAGGCTGGTGCGCTGAGACCTGGGACAGTATTCTCTGCTGGCCACCCACTGCCCCGGGAGAGTTAGCGGAACTTCCCTGTCCTCACTACATAGCTGGATTCGATTTGCAGGTGACGATCACTAAATTCAATTATCTCCTAATAAAGAATATAATATAAATACATAGAATCAATGTTTGCATGATCTTAAATATTACTTTACACAACCTTCTGTGTATTATCACTCAATCAATAATTGTTTAACTTTTCCATAGACAAATGCAACGAGACATTGTATGCCAAATGGACAATGGTACTGGAGTACGGAGACAAACAGCACATGGAGCAATTACACGCAATGCTACAGCGCTCAACTCGTCACAGTGCTTATGGATTTGTCGGATGTACAATCAGACAATGTTACACTGATAAAGGTAATTCAGCGTAAAAATATAGGTGCACATAATATATACGTACATATGACAAAACTAGATATTAACGGCTCATACCACGACAATCCCGAGCTTCTATTGACAACCAACCACGTGTAATATAATTCGAATTTCTCAGCATCTGAACTGTATAGGTATGTCTGTCACCATGATATTCCACGTATTTGATATTGAGTCGAGGCAATTGATATCATTTGAGGTGTTCAGATATATGCTGAGTAATAAGAGAAAGGCATGAAAGACGTCATCTAGGCTTACAAGAAGAAGAGTGAGTTGTGGATAATGTCAATAAGCATTTCAACTCAAAGCAACCTACTCATTGCTCTTAGAGCTTGCACTTAAATCGATACGAAGCTTAAACATCTATGTCAACGACTGGACACTGAAGAACGGATAACTGACATGGAAGCTATCAGGAAATTGCTCGAGAATACTGTCGAACTGAAAGACAGGGCAAAGCGAGCAAAACGCAAGGCTGGATTAGACGTTTGAAGGACAGTGACCAATGACCAAACGGACAGAACAAATTGGAATGAAATAAGTTTAATAAAAAATAGATTAAATGGATAAAAAAAACTTTAAACGCGTCTAATATTTAGAGTAATCGAGAAATGAGATTAGTAAGCGATGTAGAATCAACTTTATTTGTTTATTACAATTTTTATTTCTTTGCAGAAATACCTACCAGTCGTAAAAACTATATCCACCGTTGGGTATGCCGTGTCTTTCTCCACCCTGGTTGTGGCCTTCTGCATTCTAGCAACAATAAAGTAAGTATCTTCATTGAATAAACAAAAGACATTAGCTCCTAAATAAATACTATAAGATACAAAGAGAGTTAGACTTGACTATTTAAATATGTTCTAAATTGGATTTAGGAAACTTCGATGTCCGCGAAACATGCTTCACATGCACCTCTTTGTTTCATTCATGACACGAGCCTTCATGGCACTCCTCAAAGACATACTCTTTGTCTCTGGCCTCGGGCTTTCTTCTGACGTGCTTATAAGAAACGGAGAGAGTTACTGGCGAGTCGACGATCTTGACAGCTCTAGTCCCAACTGGCACTGCAAAGCCTTCACTAGTCTCTGGCAATATTTCATTCTTGCAAATTATTTCTGGATCCTGATGGAAGGCTTGTATCTCCATAACTTAGTCTTCTTTGCACTCTTTACCGATTCCAACTCAAGCATCGCTGGTTATGTAGCACTTGGATGGGGTAAGCAATCTTATTTGCATTTTCTGTTAACAAATAATTAATTTTCGCTGTAATTACAGGCTTACCAGCAATCTTTGTTCTGCCCTGGATCGCCATGAGAGTATCCCTTGAAGATACTTACTGCTGGACTACCCACACTAATACCTTCGTCTTTTTAGCTATTCGTATACCAACAATACTCTCCATCCTGGTAAGTTATTATTCTTTACTCATTGTTGCACTCTTATCCTCTATACAGACAATTTTATTATAATTCTGTAGATCAATTTTGTCCTCTTTATCAATATCGTGAGGGTCCTTCTCTCCAAATTAAGGTCCACAGTTTCCGAAGAAACTCAACGATATAAGTGAGTTCCTCACAAACTCTTCGTTCGTTTGTGAATTTCGTTGATTATTGTCTCCTATCTATTGCATATTGTTAGGAGATGGGCTCGAAGTACTCTTGTCCTCGTTCCTCTCTTTGGCGTACACTACACAGTCTTCCTTGGGTTATCCTACAGCATTGGTGTTGATGAGAGAGTCGAGCTCGTTTGGCTCACTGGCGATCAGCTCTTTGCTTCATTCCAAGTACATTTTCCAAATTAATTTATTATGATTCGTCAATAATAGCCCAATTTCTCTATTCAGGGATTTTTTGTCGCTGTGCTGTACTGCTTCCTAAATGCAGAAGTAAGGACTGAGGTCTCTCGAGCCCTGAGGAGCACCAGATGGCCGAAATTCGGAAGTAGACGATGGGATGCAAGGTCATCTACACGATGCAACAGCACATGCAGTTGCAATGGAGCTAAATTAGGAAAGCATCCGAAGAAAAGCGTATGGTGGAAATCACCCTGGGCCTGTCTGTTCCAGAAACGTGCGATACATCGCTCCACTCACTCGATGGCGAGTACACAAGGTGTCTCTTAGATTTTACGATGAACAAAATTCATCACAAATAATTAATACATTTTTTGGCTTACTGTTCAATGAATCCTAGGCCCCGAGAAGAAAAATAACTAGTAGGGAACATATGTTTATCGAAATTGAAAAAAAAAACATATTTCATTGATAATGTTCAATTCTTAATGCAAATGAAGATTTTCTTCTGAAAAGAATTTTTTTTTCTGTCATCGCAACTTTGAAGACACAGTTAAGAGTTAAATAGTAATAAAGAATAATTCTATTTGCAGACGTCACAACAAGAGGCTGTAGTTTAGCGAGCAGTCGTGGATATCTTGAAAGTGTTGGCCATGGACCTGGCCTCGGTGTTCCAGATACACATGAACAGGCAACCAGCAAAACTTCAGCACTCTACAGCAAGTACACAGATCAGTCGATGCTTTCATTTTTCTCCAATGTACGTTAGAATATCGCTCTGACATCTTATGAGTTTATTTTTGATATCTCTTCCTGTCATGTTTCTTCTCAGGCGTCGGAGGCCGGGGGTTTATACCGTGTAAATGCTATTGAGAAAATGGAACGTGCACATGACCAACACCGTTGGAGTGACTCCGAATGCTGCAGTCTGGCCTTCGAGCTTCACAACTATCCGCTCCCCTGATTGTCGAAGACAAAACGATCACGAGTGATAATTATACGAAATAATTCACCGGGTCGACGATCGTCAGCAAGATGATTTCTCCGACAGAAGTCATATTGTGATCCTATAAGAATTTAATAACATTCCTTGATGGTCATTGAGACAATTTCTTGAATTTAACTATATGAAGTTGTTCTCCCAACCAATTCTCAGGAAGAATTTTTATATGCATACATTTATTATTTGCCGGCGAATAATAAATGGAAAACTGTAAGACTAAAAAAGATCATGCTTTCATTTTTAAATGTAATTATAATGTGTGAACGTAGATTACACGATCACGAAATAATGCTCATAATATTTTGTGACGATTGTGCTTTTTAATGCAAGTGAAATTTGCAAAATTGCTAGATGAGTTCATCTATGTCGCGATTAGTCGTAATATTTAGAGTAATGTATGATATATGCATGACAGTATACTTCAAACTTCAGATTCCCTGAACATCACGCAATTCCACGTTGACTTATAAACTTTAATTACAATGAAACCTAATTACAATCGAATGTTATACAAATAATGCTCTCTATGTGATCACTGTTATCTTCCAATAAAATATCAGACAAGATTCTTTTGTGTACGATGTTATGTCAAGCAAAGATGTATTTTACAATAAAAACAATGAAATTTTGGTGTTAAATACACTCGGTGTTTATTTCTCTTATTTAATCATAAGTTCTGTACAAACATTAAGTTCGCCTAACTCAAGAGAACTCAATTGTATCATAGAGAATGTGGTCTACATAATAATAATTGCATTTAAAAAAGACAAAGAATCCATATTATTATTATCATTATTAATAATGATTGAATTCTAAAGGATCGGAAACATAATTAAATATTTAAGCAGGACTGGCGGAACTTTTGAAATTCAATGATGGAATCCACGAAGTTTCGCCTTTGAGCTTCGCCAATTTTGCGTTATGGAGCATAACGCTTCCCATTACTTGTTCAGCTGTATTTGACTGACCATAATAATCGACGAAAAAGCCATCTGGATCGACTAAGTACATTATAATAGTATGATCAACCTGGAATTTTGAAAAATTCACGTAATTACTCATACCACATGCTAAAAAAATGTAAAGAACAATAAAATGAAAATACATACAATGTAGTCATTGTCATTGTCTTTGGGGCCATTGCTAAAATAGACACGATATGCCTTGCAAGCCTTGCCAACTTGTTCCCGTGTACCAGTGAGTCCAATTATTTTCTCAGAGAATTCCTTGCAGTATTTCCCTACAACCTCAGGCGTATCTCTGTCTGGATCGACAGAAATGAAGATCGGTTGAATCTTGAAGTTGTGTGCCTCCTCTGCAACATAAAAGAACAATGTAGGAACGTATTGATGATAATTATAAATTCATAAAAGATGTTCCACTGCTGCTTACCTAGTTGATTGACAATAGCTACCATTTTTTCAACTTCATCAGGACAGATATCAGGGCAATGTGTAAAGCCGAAGTATATCAAGATCCATTGTCCCAAGAAATCGTCTGATTTCACTATCTCCTTTTTGGGATTGATCAATTCAAATTTTCCACCAATATTCGCTTTGCCAATCGACCTCCTTCGTTCACGATCGAGTTGCAGGTCTTTCATTTCTTTCAAATAATACAAATATCCCAAGAATGCACAACCAAGCACACTTCCAATAGCAACACTCGTCCATGTGATGGGCGACTTTTTAAATGATTTAGGTAATCTTTTTGGTAACTGCTTTGATGCATTCTCGTTACTTTCTTGCCTCAAGATTTTTGCAATAGAAATTTGTCTTCTCTGAAACTGCGAAACATCATGCATGCATATCGTTGTTTAAGCCTTAGTACATGCGATTAAAAAATCTTTATTTACCTGTGTAATTACTGATCGTGAGCATAGTTGCGAGTTGCATAGAGTACGCAAAATTAATGAAGACATTGTTTAATATTCTTTTCGAAATACTTTGTTTGACATATAGGTTAGATTGGTGAGAGAACAAAAATTAATCTGCTGAAATACTTGAGAAGAAAACTTTGTGACAATCTGACCAATTAGAAAATGACAATTTCACTAATATCTTGATGGGTGTTGTTGAGTCCGTATTTTTTCATAAAAATTACAGCCGGCATTACCTTTTGCTCAAGTTCTTTGTCGTAATAATAATGATAAAAATGCAGCACGAGATCACGCGCAATAAGAAAGGCGTTTGAGAAAGTGGATAAAGTAGTTTTCTACTCTCGGTTGAATGTAAATGTCAAAAACGATCAGCTGATATTGAAACTTGAAACGTTAACCTGAAAATCAAATAAATAATGAACAGATTTGAGTACGCGGAATCGCGGCTTTTGCCCAATGAGGCGTATGTAAGAAGAGATTTCTCCGTTCGAGTGTATGATGGTGATACAAAGGTATTGTATTTGTACTTCAATAAAAATCCAATATTTTCTCAAGTCCTACAGTTTACATGCAATGTGAAAAAAAAAATTGTTGCAGACAAATTTTGCAGGCGGTGAATTGGTGCTTACAAGCCACAGGTTTATTTGGGGACGTCCTGGTGACATTCCGAGTGGTAAAATCTGCCTTTCACTAGCTCTTCAGCATGTCGTTTTCTTTGAGGAAGAAAGCCCTGGAACTTTCTCATTTGGACGAAGCAAAAAAGTTATTTTACACTTAGCAGAACCACCAGTTGGTAAATCATATCTATTCACTTGATAAACTTTATAATCTCTTTGGAAATATGTTTTAATACAAGCTGCTATTTTTAGACAAACTACCAGGGCCAGTAGATAGCAGTATTCACATGTACATAAAGCTATCATTCAAAGAAGGTTTAGATCCAAATTTTATTCAACATTTAGCTGATGTTATCATGAGAAAAGCATGGGAGATTATTCCTATTATGCCTCTGATGACGGAAAACAGTTTATCAAGTCAATCGAACACACCGAAGCAGCTACCAACGATCAAGACTAGAACAGGAATCATAGGAATTGAGAGGAGTCTACAGGAGAGACAGAAAGCCACAGACGAAAGCATATCAATGGCATTCCAGGATCTCAAGAAATTGATGGGGATGGCAAAGGATATGGTTTCAATATCTAAAACAATCTCTGCTAAAATAAGGGTGATTTTCAATATTAAATCGATTAAAATGAATATAATCACAACTAAAAAGTTGTCCTCATAATGTGAGCGAATTACAGGAGAGACAAGGAGACATCACAGAGGATGAAACAGTCAGATTCAAGTCTTATTTGATGAGCATGGGAATTGATGATCCGGTAACAAGGGATGCTTACAAAAGCAGCAATGAGTACTTCAGACAGCTAGCCATGGAGCTTGCACAAATTTTAGCAGAACCCATCAAGGTATAATGCAATTTAATTTATCTAAAAAATGTGCTATAACTTTCTCCATTTTTTAAATCTATCTGTAGGAAGTTGGCGGAATGATGGCATTAACTGACGTCTATTGTCGAGTAAATAGAGCAAGAGGATTAGAACTTTTGTCTCCAGAAGATTTATTAAATGCCAGCAGACAATTGGCTCCTCTGGGCTTGCCATTAGTTCTGAGGATTTTTGACAGTGGTGTCATGGTCCTACAAGCACGATCTCACGACGATAATGCTGTTGTCGAGGATATTGCCGAATTGGTTTGTATAACTTTGTTTTATTTATGTTTTTAAATTTTTTGATTAACCTTGTGTATCGGTGTTATTGTAGCTCAAAGAAAGAGGATCAATCACCGCAGAAGAATTGGCACAATCTGTGGGGATATCAGTTCTCTTAGCACGTGAAAGACTTTTGGTTACCGAGAAATATGGTCGAGCTTGCAGAGACGACTCCATAGAAGCCCTGAGATTTTTCCAAAACTTGTTCCTTGAAAGAGAAGAGTGATATTGATTCTATTTAACCCGCCTAATCGCAGACATAATAAGAAATTGTGCAACACAAGTTATATTTATTATAATAAGTTGCGTCAAGACGTTGCTAATACCAGAGAAAAGGCTTTTCTCTGCTAACACCTCAATGAACTAATTCTACTTGTTTGTAATTTGCTGGCTTTGACTCATTGGTCGAACAATCATGACTCGTCCGCATATACAAATTATCTGTTTAAAATAATACAATTTATTTTACCAAGATCTCGACATTATTTTAGCAAATCGTCCATTCATAAATAATATAAAGATCGAATTTAGCGCCAATTATGACCAAAAGAACTGCCGTCTGGAGATAAATTGTCGAACTTCAAGTAAAGGTTATGTTAGGTGGGCTATGCCTATTTATGAGCTCGGACTTTCGCCATAACCGAAGTTAGGCGCATTTGAAGTGAGCCGTGGTACGCCTGAAATAATGAATTCGGCAGTTAGACCGAGGGGCGGCACTGGGATGTCGTTTCCGATAGTTGACGATCAGCTGACGCAGCTGGAGAGTCGAATAGCACGAATGTCTGATGCGACGTCTGACACGTGACAGTAATTTGAGTTTGAAATTATATAGAAAAATTTTTCCCGTGCAAAATTAATTTATACCCTCTACACTCTGCTATCGCTTGAAAATGT
>JABSMT010051419.1:0-13139 GCA_018902335.1 Eumacrocentrus americanus
ATATTGCCGACTAAAATCTGGTGAAATTAATTTTTAAAGTTCAACGTTTTCCTATATAACCTCAATTGCATTAGACCAAATTTGTCAATTTTCAAATTTCAACACCAAATGTCTAGATAAAAATTATAAAAAATCCTCTAAGTGTTTAGACCACTATAAAGATTCTATTTCTCAAATAAAAAAAGTAGATTGCCGAATATTTAAAAAAGAAACGATTTTTTTAGTTTTTAATTAGAAAATTTTTTGCTTCTTTTAAATTCAATTTTACAATGTTTAAACTGTCCTGAGTCCGTATGTAATTTGTCAATTCTTTATTTATTGAAGAAGTGTACGATTTTTGTAATTTTATAATTGAAATTTGTCGATTTACTCTAGTATGGTCGATACGAAATCATAACCGCCGCAACATCTTTAAATTTATCAACGTGAGAATCGTTAAATGTATCTCAAATTCTAAACATAACTAAATCATATGTAAAATACTATGTGCAAAACCTCAAAGTACAATTTATCGACTTTATTTTTGAAATAAAATTAATCTTTACATATTACAAATAACATTTATCATTTCTCATGGTCGGGTTAACGAACACCAAAAGAAATTGTCTACAATTTCTATAGTCGTGTGTTCTAAGTAATGCTTCTAGCATCTGTTGACTAAGCTTGGGCTTGTCCATCAATCTTGTCGTTCTTTTGCGCCTTACCCTGCTGCTTGATTCGATAGTCCGAAAGAGCTGCCTTAATTGCATCCTCAGCAAGCACTATAAATCAATTTATTATTAGCAATCAAATTGGTAGTCGTTCAGCTATTTTTTACCAATACGTACTAGAGCAATGTAGCTTGACGGGTGGAAGACAAAGCTCTTTCGCAATATCTGTGTTCCTCAACTTCAAAGCTTGATCGACCTGAAGGAAATAAGTGCATTTATAAGTAAATGTCGATAAATCCTGCAGAATTTAAAGATATAATATGCTTCAATAAGACAATCTAACCGTTTTCCCTTTGACCCACTCAGTTGCAAGGGAACTGGAGGCAATGGCAGAGCCACATCCAAATGTTTTGAACTTGGCATCGATAATTTTTCCATTCTCATCAACTTTAATCTGCAGTTTCATGACATCTCCACACGCCGGGGCACCAACAAGTCCAGTTCCCACTTGGTTATCATTCTTATCCAAGGATCCAACATTTCTCGGATTTTCATAGTGCTCCAGAACCTGCCACCAATCAAAACAATTGTCAATTAGCGATGGACTAACAAAATTCATGGCTTATTGATAACTTATTTAACAATTGCGTCATATTGCAATATCTTGAGAAAGACATCAATACAAAAATGGATTGACATTAGAGGTTAGATTGCACCTGATACGCATATTTACATTTGGGTGATAGGACACGCATGGAACGCTTCGAGAAAGAGCTTGTGATGATCCAAGGAGTTTCGGTGGCAAAATACGCCACAAAGACATTTTAATTTCTTGAAAAAACAATCGACAATCAATTAGAAATTTTGTTCGCAACTGTCAGCAACACTGAGCAAAATTTGAGTGTTCTAAAAAAAACAATTACACGTGATTTAACGACGAACTTGCGAAACTCTTCGGCCAAACTATCAACTACGACGACATAACCTACAACTTTTTCTCGGTCGATTGAACAGATTTCGTCTTAATCGGTACGAAAACCTGTACCGGAAGTATCGTCATGTCGAGTTGGCCCACAATGGGGACAAGTGGCGACAGATTTACAGATTTTGGTTAATGGTTATATAGTTTATAGTCATCCAGTATCTAGGCATTGATATTCCAAATTCTGCGGTCTATCAAGACATATTTTGTGGATTACGGTGTTGATATAAGGAATTAAAATGGTTTTAGCTGACCTAGGGCGTAAAATTACGTCCGCTTTACGGTCACTGAGCAATGCGACTGTCATCAATGAGGAGGTGAGAGTCCTGATGATGTTATACTGTAAACAGATGGAGTAATTTCATCAAATGGAGATTGCCATTAAATGACAATCCTTTTACTATAATGATTTTATTTGGTAGGTTCTCCAATCCATGTTGAAAGAGATATGTGCAGCACTATTGGAAGCAGATGTTAACATATTCCTTGTTAGCAAACTCCGCGAAAATGTCCGGGCTGTTATTGACTTCGATGATATGGCAGGAGGCCTCAATAAGCGCCGGATGATTCAAAGCGCAGTATTTAAAGAACTTGTAAAAGTAAGTCAATCTTGAGACTGTATTGACGGGACATTTATAAACTTGATGATTAATTATTCCTCAATGGATTTTCTAGCTGATTGATCCAGGTGTGAAAGCATACCAACCAGTGAAAGGTCGTCCAAATGTCATTATGTTCGTTGGTTTACAAGGATCTGGTAAAACTACAACATGTACAAAGCTGGCGTATCACTATCTGAAGAAAAACTGGAAAGCTTGTCTTGTTTGTGCTGATACATTCCGAGCGGGTGCTTACGATCAAATTAAACAGAATGCTACGAAAGCAAGAATACCATTTTATGGAAGTTATACAGAAGTAGATCCAGCCGTTATAGCTCAAGATGGTGTGGAGATGTTCAAGAAGGAAGGATACGAAATAATTATTGTTGATACTAGTGGTAGACATAAACAGGAGGAATCACTATTCGAGGAAATGTTGCAAGTTTCTAATGCTGTGGTACGTATTGAACCCTGTGAAAGCAATCGGAATATATAAAGTCGATAGTTATATTAATCTATTTTTGTTAATCCTAAACAGCAACCTGACAATATTATATTCGTTATGGATGCAACGATAGGTCAAGCTTGTGAGGCCCAAGCAAAAGCCTTCAAAGATCGTGTTAATGTTGGATCGATTATAATCACAAAGTTGGATGGTCATGCCAAAGGTGGTGGAGCTTTATCTGCGTGAGTTGAAGCTCATTTTATTTTATACTAGTTCTCTTAATTGATATATTTCACATAAGTACATAAATTCATTTGTATATGTTGTTGAAAATTACAGTGTAGCAGCAACGAAAAGTCCCGTCATCTTTATCGGTACTGGAGAACACATAGATGATCTTGAGTCATTTAAAACAAAACCTTTTATCAGCAAATTATTGGGCATGGGCGACATTGAGGGGTTAATCGATAAAGTAAACGAATTGAATCTTGATGACAACGAGGAGCTTCTGGAGAAAATAAAACACGGCCAATTCACATTACGAGATATGTACGAGCAATTTCAGAATATCATGAAGATGGGGCCTTTTTCACAAATTTTGGTAAAACATTTATTTATGTATTTCATGTAAAAAGTTGGCTCCATTATGACATGATTACACTTGAACTTTTTAGGGCATGATTCCGGGCTTCAGTCAAGACTTTATGTCCAGAGGAACAGAGGCAGATTCAATGGCACGATTAAAGCGACTCATGACAATAATGGACAGCATGAATGACGCTGAATTGGATAGTAGAGATAGTGCAAAACTGTTTAGCAAGCAACCAGGGAGAATCACAAGGCTAGCGAAAGGTTCTGGAGTAACTGAGAAGGAAGTGAGAGACCTTCTAGCCCAATACACGAAATTCGCAGCAGTGGTAAAGAGAATGGGTGGCATTAAAGGCCTATTTAAAGGTGGTGATATGACCAAAAACGTCAATCAGACACAAATGGCAAAGTTGAATCAACAAATGGCAAAAATGATGGATCCAAGAGTACTCCATCAAATGGGTAAGCTCTTCTAGTCGCATTTTATAATAATCCAAGTTTAGAAGACGTCTGACAAAATTGATTTGCCCATACAGGTGGAATGTCAGGCTTACAGAATATGATGAAGCAACTTCAGCAAGGTGCAGCTGGTGGGCTGGGTAATTTGATGGGTGGCTTCGGTGGCAAGTCTTGAGACAGTGTTTTCATGAGCCCAAATGACTGCCATCCGATATTCCCAGCCGACAAACTGTCAAGAATCGCAGTCGAATCTGAATCTAAAATTCAGCAGGACTCTTCCTAATTAATTCGTTATACATAGTTCACTATGAAGAATTTTCTCATCATTGAATTGTCATTTAAAAGATTCTAGATTCACCGTCTTTGCAATTTGTACCTCTAGCTAAATTGTATATCAGATAATAACAGAAAAATTTCCGAGTATTTGTCCTGAATTGTTGTGATGTATGAAGAACAAGATTACTAGAAGTAAAAACTGCGATGTTAATTTTTGTAAATAAATTATTGTGTAATGAAGTGGAATCAGAGATTTATCTATCATCAAACCAGACCATTCACGTTTCCAAAAAAACAAAACAAAAAAGTCCTGTCGCCCAGTACCATTAACAAATATAATTAATAATGATTTTTTTCGCTTAATTCGCAATGATAATTTGCTGAATTCGCGGGTAAATTTGAACTACGGCCGACAGTGGCGCTTCAGTACCATCGAATACTTCCGGTAAACATCGAAACATCTCTTGACTGTATTTTTTTCGATATCATCTGCCTCGTCATTTTGTTGTTAATCATTATTGTGTCTGATATACATATACATATTCTGAGCTTTTATTACTATTCTCATTAGCTTCATTTAGGTAAGTACATAAGTAATTATCTCATTTTGTATTTCCACAAGCCATACAAGACGTTTTTATTACACAAACACATTTTTGATCGTGTTTGTCCCGTAGTGTCACCCGGTTATCATCACCGGCATTTTCGTCACGGCATTTCTTGAGTGGAAGTAAAATTTATTCTCGTCAATTTCTTGCAGACTGAAGCATGTCGCTTCCTATAAACAAGGAGCATCTTGCTCCTCTCAAGGTCTTTATAGAGCTGTGTTCGAAGAATCCTGCAATTCTAAATCTACCAGATCTAGCCTTTGTCAAGGAGTTTATTGAGTCTTTTGGTGGGAAAATACCCAATCCGATGGATGATGACACCCCTAGCACAAAGATTCCAAAGGAACCCAAGATCGACGAACCTGATGAAGCTATAGAATCAGATTCAGAGAGTGAAGAAAATGGTTTGGACCTAGATCTGGCTGATGTTATCGGTGAGTTTGAAAATTATCAATATTTATGTACTAAAATAAACACTATTGGCAATATATCTGCATGAAATTCCAGAGCCTGACAATGAACCGCCTCAAAAAATGGGGGATCTCGATCGTCAGCCAACAGAGGACGAAATAGCTGAAGCACAAACTAAACGATCTGAAGCAGTCTCTGCATTCGTTGAGAAAGATTACCAGAAAGCTATTGGCCTGTACACAGAGGCCATACTATTGAACCCCCAAGCAGCTCTTCTTTACGCCAAACGTGGCCAGGTCTATCTGGCATTGAGCATGCCAAATGCCTGTATTCGTGACTGTAACCGAGCCCTGGAGTTGAATCCTGACAGTGCTGCAGCTCATAAATTCCGCGGACGTGCTAATCAGCTCCTGGGCAACTGGGAAGAGGCAGCTAGTGATTTGCGATTGGCGTGCAAATTCGACTTTGATGAACAGGCTGACGAGTGGCTGCGCCAAGTAACGCCAAATGTAAGTATATAAATATACTTACGTTTGGCTATTCCCGACTGTTTTTTTTTTAAACAAAATTGAGATAAAGGGGAGCATGAACGATAAACAAGACTCATAGCACACAATCTTATTTAAAAACGCAGAGTTCTCTATACATAATTCGTCCAATCACTAAAATAATCGTCAAATAATATATGTATTTCTACTTAGCCTAAGCAGTGCACGTTCCTTACTTATTACACGTTTAACGTTACGTCCTTACCAAGTAAAAGAGCATGGGCGTAGTCGCCGACAAAAAATTATCTATTTGGTAATGATATAATCGAACAGAACAAGAATCGTGATATTATTATAGTGAGAGGTGGATTTCAGACGCTATACACGGTATACATGAGATATGGCGAAACACAATCGTACAAGATAAATACACGAGCTATTAACAATGCCGGTCGCTTATTCGACCAATGACTTTTCAATAATATATGCTATAAAAATGCATACGACAGCAAGAACAAATTTTTTTTTTCAGCAAACTTAACAATATTAGACATTTCTTATCGATCACCGATAGTCGCGGATCTCGTATGTCTTCAATTTTTTTTTATTTTTTGTTTTGTTTCTTGATACGAACACATTACGCTTATTAAAATTATCTAAATTATTAATGAATGAAGAGACGAATGAGTTTGTTGGAGCGATACCGGTAGTATCTCATAAGTGACCAGAATTGTCCTCAAAATCACTGCCAAACCGATAAAACCGACAAGAAAAAAGCGGGTTGAACGAATCGGATAAACAGTTTTTACGTTTCATTTCTCTTTCACACGGAACACAATGCAGAGAAAGAAATGACACTGAGGTACTTTCTAGCTTCTTTTGTCTGCTTCAACTTGCCGATAACAATGCCAACGTCCGGCTGCCCGCAGCAAGACGTAAGTAACAACACCAATCTCGATAAGAAAGCATGGACCGTGAAGAGGATCCATCCTCTCTTACAGATCCGTCGACTGATTCTTCGGGGCTTTTGAACAATTCGAGCTTATTCCGTTGTGTAAGCTCGATAACTCGCCGGTTGTTATTGTCAAAAGCCCGGATCTCTTCGCGCGACATTTCGCACGTGTTCACCTTGTGTTCCCTCAACTTGCGGGAGGTTGACCGCTCGTTTCCTCGTGCATCGTTGCCTCCACTGCCTTCCTGTATTTGCCGACGAGTTCAGGAAGATCGTAGGCAATTGCCACGTCAAGCCTGTTAATGGGACAGCCACGGAAGTATGTGCAGGTTGAGCTGAGCAATGGGAAATCGTAAAGAGAGTTGAGACGGAAAAAGTCACGATAGACATCTGGATCTGGCAAATCGTAGCGAGAAATGTTGGTCAAAGTGCTGAGTCCCTCGTAGATGTGATAATCCTGAGGATTTTCTATTATCTTGTCACTTATCTCTTTCTTGCTGCCGAAGAATGACTTGTGGTTGTAGTAGGTCGTCAGATAGCAGTCCACCATTTTTGCATGATTACGAACTCGTACCTGGAGAACAAAAAAAAAATGCTTTTTGTAGAGGATGATGAAAAACAGCTGGGGAGAAATGAGGCTAAATACTCACCGCAAATCTTCTCGCACTGGCAATCTTGTGCTCGACTCTCTTGTCTACGGCGGATCGTAAATCTCGGAGGAGAGCACGTTCCTGGGCATAAAGAAGACGAGTAGGTGCTCCAACCTCATAGGGCATCGACCACAATGATGTAGAATACATAATAGGTGGCTCGGCGCTCGACATGAGTGGTGAGATATTCCAAATCAGGGCTCCTTGTACCCTCATCAATTCTTCAGGTTTCACTTGGTCGGCTTTGTTCAGAATTATTCTTGTCTGCAAGACGTATACGTTATTGTTAAGCTTTTCTTTTAAAAGATTGCCAAGAAAATGTTAACAAAATATTTGTTACTTACCTGGTACTCGCGTCCCTTGAGTTGATCCAAAATGGCTTCAGTCTCTGGACCAACGTCCAACTTGGATGGATCGTATACTAGGAAAATGATGTCAGCTCTATCAATGAACCATTGACAGGCATCATTGAAAGGAAATAATCGTTGCACCTGCTTACGAATCTCCAAGATTCCTGGAATCTCAACGATGTTGACCTACAAAATAGTCATTAGAATTCATGCTCCTAATTAATATTTAATAATAATGAATAACCTTTTCAAGCAGCTTGTTTTTGAGCTTCAAGCCTCTCAAACGGTCGAGCATCCCTTGTCCAAATTTTTGAAGTCCTGAGAACGTCCAGTCGGCAGCTAGCTGTGTCCCGTCCAGCACTTCTTCCACCTCGCCATGCATGAGAATGTTGAAGTAGGCTGGTGATGGCTCCGCTCCTGAATCAGTAGCATTTGGCGGTTTGCAAGATTCTCCAATGCACTCTTGCGAACCGCCTAAAAGACTATCTATATCTGTCTATGTATATTATATGAATGAATGGAGGTTGTTAAAATCATGGAACACGTCTGACACATAAACACGAAAAATTAGTCATGATGATGATTGAAGAAACTTGAGAGTCAGTTCACTGAACCAAAGATTTACATACCCGTTCGTAGTGCGGTTGGCTTGTACTCGATGTCGAGAAGGTAATTGATGATGGACGATTTCCCGCCACTCCAAGGACCCATTAAAAGTACCAATGGCTTGGAAAATATCTCTGGATCTCCAAAATGTCTATTGCTGAGATCTCTGTACTTGTACAAAGTCTCTAGAGGTTTGATGGCTGTATCATACAATTTCTTCAAATCCTTTAACACAATATCAGCAGCTTTTTGAACTGCTGCTTCCTTTTCTTCATTGCCCTGATCTAGCCTGAGTATCTGACTAATGTGTTCACGAGGTCTCAGATTCTCTGGAACCTCAATTTCCTGAATCAAATCTTCTTCGGGAGTTGGCTCTGCTGCTTCTTGGCTTGCTTCATCTAAAATAAAATTATTTTATAATGAGGAAAATATCTAAAATGATGGTGAAAAATGAGTTTTAGTGTCTTTGTACCATTTTCCGTCGCATCTTCGACGCTCTCCCCAGATTGTTCCATATCCTGATCATCATTTTCTTTGTTATCTACATCATCTTCATTTTCCACTTCTTGTTTTTCCTTTGAAGGTGCCTCAACATCATTCTCAGATGACTCCTCACCTTTTTCTCCACTGTCTTTATCATCTTCCACGGTGTCTACTTTATCTTCTTCACTTTTCTCATTACTATTATCTGTTTTGTCATCGCTGCGATCATCTTCCACGACGGCTTTCACTTCTTCTGATTCAGTGTCGTCGTTCTCAACAGACTTACTATCAGATTTATCTTCTTCTTCTACAGTGGTTTCGTCTGCTTGCTTACTATCATCGTTTTCGCTATTTGAATCAGCAACTCCGGATTCATTACTAACTGCCTCCTCTGTTGCAGCTTCTGTAGTTTCCTCGACAGGCTCCTCATCAGATTTCTCTCCTTCATCAGATTTTTCGCTATCCTCAGCACTTCCATCTTTTGCTGTTTCTTCGTCAGATTTTGCATCATCGCCACCTTCCTGCTCATTCGTTTCGTTCGAGTCACCTTCATTCTCCTCTACCTGAACCTCTACTGTCTCATCCGACTCGGCTTCCGGTGATTCGTTTTTCCTCTCTTCGGTTTCGGTGTTTTCGTCAATATCTATTTTTTTCACCGAGATCAAGTTCATTCAATAGATTTGATCAAAGATTTATATCATTTCCTTAATAAATTATTACTTTACCTCTCTCGGCGGAACTCTGGTTATCTAGAGAGTCCTGCTCAACTTGTGCGGCTTCTACTGAATCTTTATCTGTCTCATCTTGATTATCTTCTCTGGATTCTCCACTCTGATGAGATTTTTCCGAGCTCTCTTCGTTCACGTCGTCACCAGCATCAACACTCTTTTGATCAGATACGTTTTCGCCATCTTCTTCATTACCATCCTCTTTCTACGGACATCACAAACAATATTAATATTTACCGTAGTTAATGGTGAATCATTCTATGAAATAGGAACTCACCGGTTCATCTGCCTGAGACGACTCTTCCGAATTAACGACATCGATGTTCTCTTCACTGTCCTTACCACCACTGTCCCCTTCTTCTCCGCTACTCTGCTCGGGACCTTCTTCAAACAAATCATCCTACAGATGGTCTCTAGAGTTCCTAGCATCAAACAATTAAAACCTCACTAGCATCATTAATTACCTGTTCCTCGGTCTTTCAAAGCCTTCTCAATATATGGTCGACACTGAACCTCTGACGGCACTTGATCCAGCTGTTCATCGCCTTGCACATCTAAAGTAAGATTAATTCATTAATCAAACTCATGAGAGACTAAAAATAATTATTTAAAAAATCGGCATATCAACAGAAACAAAGTGACAAGCTAGTGATACAAGTTCTTGTCGGTTCTACCTCTTTCACTCTATCATTTTTTTTTTTTTTTTTTTCAGTCACTCGTTTTTGTGTCGTTCCTGTGAGTCTTGACCTTGATGACAGGTGTTACGAAATGAGCAACATCAGGCCTACGCACAACTGACCCGTGTGCAACCTTTCTGTTCATGACGCATACCAATCTAAGCCAAGAATTCTTCGAGCATCGAGGACTTTGCTCGCGATACCAACTTGTTGCGGCCCGATGAACTTGAATGATCATGGCCACGTCTCAAGTTCGACAACAACGAGCATTTGGATCAGATAGAATCAACAAAAATCTGGAGACTTTCACCAATCTCTTATCGTTTGTCTTCGTTACATCAAAACTAAACAAATCACTGTGAGATAAATCTGTCTCAAGCGAGAAAAGCTGTTGAATTGCAAGGTAGTGAGCTAACTCTCGAGTATGCTTACGACGATCGTGGTCCGAAATCTAAGTTTAGACAGTCGGGTAGGCGGTTTCACGGGCCGAGAGGACACATCACACCAAGAAATATTTGTATACATACATACTGAAGAGACCATGTATCCACCCTACATGTATTTGCCCGGCATTGGTCATATATATGTATGCCTACTTTCGAATTGGTTTGTAGGAATTTATTTTTATCGAATATCTACCGCAACAATTTCAGCATCTATCGAGGACACATGGAAATACTGTGCATCACTCGGAGAATGCGAGAAGACAGGTGTAAATCCTCGCTGATTAATAGTCATCGATGAAGTAATAATAATGGAGAAAATTGTAACATTTCAGGATGATGAAGGCGTCGATGAGCCATTTTTAATTGGATAACTCGTCAGCCCCCATGAGAAGTTGCAGAATACGAAATTGTAAAGCTTACACAACATTGACCTTGAATCATTTGACGTCACCTCTGCGTCAGTAACTTGATGACGATTTGGTCCCGTATGATGTTGGCATAATGTCATACATGCAATCACCACAGCTCTATCTCTGTCCTACGAGTGATATTTTCAAACTATCGTAAACACGCTGATATCACATTGGCTACTATCAGATGAATATCACAACCCTCTGATTTACACCAAGCTGGCACAATTTTTTGATGTTGATTTTCTTTGAAAACATAAAGAAACGTTCAATGTTTGAAATATGAGTCTAAGGATTCTGAATTTGAGAAATAAAAGCAGACGACCTTCCCTGGGCTTTATATAAGAGTACATAAGCAGAGCACTGTTACCAGCTATCCTATAAATACTTCTGACGCTTAAAATGGCATATTAATGCCAAATAATGATAAAAATCTGCTTAAAACCTTTTTCAGAAATGCAGCAGCCTACCTCAAGATCCACCAAACAATCGGAGCCAATAAGAGACAATCTTGGAGAGTTAATTGAGTCTCTAAAACTACTAAATGAAGGTACTACACTGGAAGGAGTACTCACCCTGCAAGGACACGGCTAGAAGGGCGAGTATGAGGCTCACAACGAAGACAGGCCTCAATCGCGCCGAGACCGTCATCTCGTCGCTTCACTAGGCACTACGCGATGAGCCAGACTGTCAACGGTGTAGCTCTTTACACCTGATAGATGTGTTCAACTCGCCACTCACGATAAACTGTCCTACGTCGAGTTAAACGACGAGCGCGAAACCCCGTCAGCTTCTTGGACGCGCCAGCCAATGTCGCACCTCTTCCCCCTCGTATGCTGACTAAATTTGCCCAGTGCCATCGCCCGCCCTGCCTCGCGACCCTCTTCACTTGCTGTTCAACCTCTACGGCACGGCATGCGTTTTGTCTCTTTCTCGCTCTAGTGACTTGACGTCGATTTTCACTTAGGCATTTCTACTTACTTTCATTCAGGCGGACAAAATGCCCGAGGTGCGATGATAGAAGAATAATATTGGAGAATGAAGGAAGTTATACTTTCTGTCTTCTTTACAAAAATTGCCTTATATTGCATATCGACGGCTAAGAGTCCAAACCTCCTATGTCCATTTTTAATTAAAGTTTCTAAATAGCGCCAAAATGATGATCCAACTAACTTTAAGCTTATTCGCTATTAATTAGAAAAACACCAAAAGTGTGACATAGGAGGTTTGGACTCTTAGCCATCGATATGTTTATCGAAGACGATATTAATAATTTGGCCCAGTTTTCATAGGGGCACTGATTGCCCAAAATGTTCACGACTGATACTTGGGTCAATCACATTTGTATGGAGTAAAAGATAGTCTTTGATTGCTTCTACTCTCCTGACTTGGATATCAATTGAGAGCCATGGAAAAATTGATAAATCATCAGGGAAATTTCTACGCCAATTTTCGTCACAATTCCGACGTGATACTGGTGTCTAGTATTAATTTCTGAAATAGAGAATATATATACGAGGGCAAGGCCGTTTACGACGCACGGATAAAGAAAGCCATGTCGCGTTAGATTGCTCTCCAAATTATACGATCGTCAGCCAGAGAGGTTGTAACGAGTCTGCTGTTTGGCAGAATAATCCAGAGTATTCGTCCAATTGCTCGAGTCATCAAGCATCTTATATACATGAAGAAGGAAGAACTCGCCCAACATATCGTCCACTACAATATATTGAGCCAAAATCTATTATTTAAATTGCTTGGCGTCATAGACATTTTCGAAATTTTATTCAACCCAAATCCCCGTCCAACTCTACTCCCCGACTTGATGATCTTCTCTGAAAACATGCCAAAAATAACGGGATTCTTGTATGATCATCGTGGAATCAAGTTGATCAAGCATTCAAATTTATAATGGAAAAAAGCAAGAACCAAGTGGAATTATTGGATTATATTCACTCTGATGCATGTCTCCGGTAAAAAGATTTCCCGTGATATGCTCTGAGTGCGGACAGTGGAGCTTCGCGACGCCGAATGCGAAGATTATATTTAGATGTATCCGGGCCGCCGCCGTATAAGGTGGCCCCTCGCGCACAAAATTTTCCCTCCCCTGCGCGTCTCATCCGTCGACCCCCTTGGATATTTCTGCTTTTGACTATTCCGCATCGACCTCTGACCATGCGAATCATCAACTTGAAAGGGAGGTCCCGGGTCAATTAGCTCAAATGGAATTTGAATTCTTTATCTTCTCTGAATTTATATTTCCCCAATAATATCTACAAAAATTCTGCTATCAACATTTTTTATTGCTAAAAATACCGATAATTATTTATATTT